>BLKR01001791.1:0-248568 GCA_011170035.1 Teleogryllus occipitalis
ATTTGAATAATTGTATTTCCCACCGAATTCTAGAAGACGTGCACAGAAAATGAAGTTACATTTATGTCCAGAAGCAAAACAAGGGGCCATCTCAGCATTTGCTCAATGGATCAGGGAAACTGGACGAAAAACCTGATCGAGATGGGTTTAAAATTTCAATTCAATTCAATCAACTAAAATTAGAAAAAAACTCTAACACGTGGTGTAGCCAGATTCCATGATTTGTGAGTCCTTGATATCGAAAAATCGAAAACATCTGTCTGTCCGTCCATCTGTCTTCTGTCTGTGAACAACACTAGCGGCTAAACCATTCTGCCGATTTTCTCCAAAATTGATATTCTTCAATCAATCTAGCAGATGTTACAGCTACTTGAATTTGAAATTGATATTTTAATTTTGTAGGTACTTTACATGAAGTTTCTGGGACATTTTCAAAATTTTCAAAAAAAGGGATACATCGGTTTTGATTAAATTTTGTTTTTGGATAGTGTCAAGGTCAGTTAAGAGGAGGGTGCAGGTCCTATGTTCGTTGAAAACTTTGATTTTTCGAAAATTGTGAAAGTTCGAACTTTTTTCGGAGTCTTCCTACAAGTAAAATATTAAAGATAGACCTTTTTCCCGGAATGAAATCTGTTCCTTAAACATAAATTATGGAATAAGGTCATGTACAATCTTTCGAAAATTTGAGTGCTTTTCGCGTAATTTTGCGTGAAAATATGGGCGAGAAAGCACATGCTATTTTAGCATCACAAATTTATACAAGGTAAAGTTTGTGTTTCTTTTGTGTCAGAGTCCTAAGCTAACGGATGTAACGACCTGTCTGCCTGTTTGGCGTAGGTTATCTCTAGACACCGGATTTTTATCTAATTACATATTTTTGTTTTTCTACTTACCGTTCTCGAATTTGTCAACTGGGGGGATCGGCCCCGTCCTAACACAATATTCAATTTTTTCGTTACATATTTTTACATATTTGGTACTATATTACATATTTTACATATTTTTGTATTTTTACAATTTATTTTTTTATTATATTAAGTTTCGTTAATTTTATTACATATTTTTTATGTAAAGAATTTTTTTTTTAAATCATCATTTTTTCCTGCATTATTACTGCGTGCTGTCTCCTCCAAGTACCCAATGTGAAGACGCGTGATGTTGTCACAGTCCCGCGCGTCTGCTTCATTTATCTCAGGGGCGGAAAGTGGGCGTTATGCGCCCCATACACGCTCAATATTATTGCGCAATATTTAGGTTTGTGCAATATAGTTGATCGTGTGTAGTCGGAATTGAAAGGTTGTGCAATATATTGTGCTAAATTCAAATCCTTGAAAATATATTGTGCAAACGAGAAAAGGTTGTGCCGTGTGTAGGCAATATTGTGCAATATCCCATCAGTCAGTATCAACAGGTGGTAGAGTACGCGTCGTCATGGCTGCCAAGGAAGCAGATAGACAATTCATTCTCGAATTTATTGAAGTTTATCGTGGCCTTCCGGCTCTGTGGGATGTAATGTGTAAAGATTATACTAATCGTGCGAAAAAGGGGGAGCAGTATGAACTTCTGTTAGAAAAATACCGCGAAAAATATATTGCTTGCACAATATCTTGCCTTGAAGGTTGTACGTCTGTGCTCGCGATTGCGCAATATATTGCACAACCATCAATATTGCCTACATACGATACAATTTATTGCACAAATCAAAATACTGCTCAATAATATTGAGCGTGTATGGGCCTCCGTCAAAATATTGTGCAACACACATTGTGCAATAATATTGAGCGTGTATGGGCCCCTTTAGGGACTGACCCGACTCATCTGTAGGTGTGAAAAGTATCACTCACGTCGCGATTCGTATACGAAATAAAGAATGTACATGACCTTAATAAAGAACTACAAATTCTATTTGAAGGAAAAATCTCTATCTTCAGATTTGTAGTTATAGGAAGTCGCCGAAAAAATTCAAACGTTTGCAATTATCGAAAATTCAGAATTACAGTGAAAATTTGACATATGCCACCTTTATAAGTGTTTTTTATTCTATTCTCAAAAGAAATTTAAGAAAAAATAGAGTCATTTTTGAGAAAATTTTGAAAATGTCCCTGGGGCTTCATGTTAAGTATCCCCAAAAATTAATGGTTGTTTTTCAAAATCGAAGTTTCGACTCAGGCCAGATGGACGGGAGTTTCTTCAATTTGGGAAGAATCCCACGAATGGTTAAGGCGCTAGTGTTATTGACATACACCAGACGGAAGGACAGACGGACGTTTTGCCGTCAATCGATTTTTCGGTATCAAGGAACCACAAAACGGATTCTGGCTACACATATTAGACGATTGTTTTTCTAAATTTAGCAACTGGATTTATGTACTTTTTTGTTATCAGGCCCCGGCAATAAAAGTTTTTCTGCTGAAAATTCGCCGTTTTTTCGCGCAGCATTACATAATTTACTCTGTACTGCGTAAGAGGTAGCGAAAACGTAAAAATGTTTTTCTGATAGTTATATTTAATAACTATTAGAAAATAATAATATATATTTTTTTATTTTTCGTATTTTTCCTAACAGATAAAATAGTGTTATGTTGACGAAAAGATAAAAAAACACCTTTCTGGCTGTAGAGGGGTGTGGGTGGTGAGACAGGGCCAACAAAACTTTCAAAAATCTTCTTTTAATATTAGAGTTATAGTGTAACTACTCATGTCATTTGGTTTAGGGGAAATTTTTATTATCTTATGTGAAGAGACCCTTTGCCCCCAATAAAAGATCCGAAATCCCGCCTATGTGCCTTCCCATAATGTGTGTCAAACTGGCAATTAAGTTCACTATTCCACTCGTGAAATTAAAACGAATAGTGTTTAACTGTACATACAAAATGCTCCAATGAGGGCGGTGAATTTCAAAAAATATATTTTTACTATTTAATGCTTTTTATACCCGATTTTTCTTATCGCTTTTCCAAATGGTCAATCGTAAACTGTGACTCATCTGTATCTTACGAGGAGGTAGACATCAATCGCTATGTCGATGTCCAATAAACTGCGTAAATATTATGATATAATCTTTTTGATTTTAACACAGTTTTCAGTTATTTTCAATATTTGGCTCATTTTGGAACTCTACTGGACATAATTTCATTCGTGGAATAGTCCTATTAAATACCACTAGAGATTTTGGAATTCTCCTCGCTTCGTGACTCGGGGATTTATCGACAATTTCCAAACCACTCGTGGCATTACCTATGATAATCCTATGAATTTAAACGGTATAGCCGAATAAGGCGGTGAAAAGTGCCCCCAAACCAAATCGATTATCGCGATGCTCATGTGAAAGAGTACAAAATGACGTAGATTCACAAAATGTCAGCTTCCTATACGTGTGCCCCCAAACCGTTTTTTCCAATCACATTTTGGTGCGAATTTCAAATGTTTTAACTGAAAAAAGTGGTTTTATTTTTTTTCACCACCATTCACATTGTTTAAAAATCTGAAAAAATATATGTTATAGAATGTTATAAGACCCATTTTAGGGGAAAAAATTGAGACAGTACTTCAACGTTATCACGTCGAAAATGAATTTCAAAAATTTTTTTTTCTATATGAATTTATCGTCAAAATTCGTTGACAAAAGTACCTTCAAATTGAACTCTTTCCCCATCTCTGCAATGTTTTTCAGGCTGATACACGCAATAGATGCCGAGAAAAAATAAAACGTGCAAACCACGTTTCTCGTTGTATCTCTGCAACAGATTGCCCTAGAAGGCTGATTTTTTGTGAATCTACATCATTTTGTATACTCGTTCATACGAGCATTGCGATTATCGATTTGGTTAGGGGGCACTTTTCATCGCCTTATTCGGCTATACCCTTTGGTTAAATTTAATTTAATTAACTATTACGATGAAAAGTTTTCCAATAAGTTCGATTTTTCTTCTCTATGCCCGTTCGATTCCGTAACTCGGAATCAGTTCGAACGTATCCTGTTGGTATTCCTCCGCATCAAATGACTAGTTGATAGAATGATTATTACGAATTTCTGGGCGCTTCAACTGCTATGTGTTCCATACGTGTAGTCCATGTTTTTATCACGGGAGGTGGCAGTGTTCTTCCTCCGGTGGATGGCTACGATCACGCTCTGAAATCGGCTTGCGTGGTTAGCCCTATCCAGGTATCTTTCCCCCACAGCGGGGCACCTCACCAGCCGGGACAAGCTCCCGACTGATTTCGCAATATGTGTGGTAGTGTAGTGTAGGTAAGAGTAAATTTGTTTAAGTTATGTTAAAATGAGGAAGGAACGATCGCGGGCGTCCCAGGGCCCGTTTATTAGCATTCTGCTTCGGCATTCGCCTGGTATTGATAGGAGAAATCACCAAAAAAAACGATAAGGGAAGCTGGCCGCTAGAATTCTCAGTTTATGTTCATTCTCAGAATCAGTTTATGCCCTGAGCCACATCAGTCGGTCAAATTATTTGCATATTATTACGCCCACGAGAGCTTATTGTCAATACGCAAACAATTGCCAATTTATATTACAAGTCAGACTTACTATATATATATATATATATATATATATATATATATATATATATATATATATATATATATATATATATATGAGCATTTTTCATGTCCTGTATTAGTCTAACAAAGTTGACATGACTTTCGAGAAATATCCTCGTTTATACACTGTTTTATTATGGGACTCATTGTCCGTTCACGTCAAAACATTAACATAATTTCAGACCGTTACATTCTCCCTCTGGTACTAAAGTTCCCCTTGTAAGCCGGTTTTAATAATGTTAAAGAAACATTACAACATCTGGAATGATGCGACCTTGGGCTACTCCGCAAACACATCATCACATTCGATAAGACGAAAGTACTTCGCTCGATCACTTCGCAATCAAAGCAAGCGACTCATGTAGTCAATGACGTTATCGATAGTACACATAAGAATCTCGAGAGCAACTCTTTGAGACAAGGTAGCTGAAATGGTAATTTATTTATGTTTCTGTACACGTGTGTATTTATGTTTCTGTCCTTTGATTAATTATTTCTTTAGATTTCAGGGTTTTCTCATTGCAACAGAGTCAACAGAGAAGAAATTGCAATTTAACAGGCTCAAATTAAAACTAGTGGTGCTACAAAATGGCACAGACTTTCTCGTAGTAACGTTTTCTAATTTCCTTGGTGTAGATTGGCTTTACGGTCTTGCCCCATCACTTTCCCAGCTGCCATCTATCGCCCGCAAGGTACATTTTTGACCTTTTGCTCAATTTTTCGGTTTCCTAATTAGAGAACAGAAATATTACTTTAAAAAATTAAAAAAGAGTAAAATATCGACCTAAATGACAATTTTCATTGAAAAAGTTAGAGCCGTTTTGAAGAAAATGGCGCTTTAGCGTTACTGTAAATGCAAAATTTGAAGCTCTTTTCACAGGAAACTAAAAACTCCGAAAAACTTCATTTAAAGTCAATTGAAGCACATTCACTTACAAATGAAATAATGTATACAAATTGCTGAAAATGTGTAAATTAACAGCGTGGGAGATATTTAAAAAACTTAATTGTGTAATTTTTGAAACATAAAAAAACACTAAAATGAACTTCGTATTGAACAGTGCAATTAGCACTACCAGTTGGAAAAGTTTGAAGAAAAAATTTGGAGATGTTTTTAAGAAAATGGCATTTGAGCGTTTCTGAAAATGCGGGATTTTGAGTTCATTTTCACAAAAAACTGTTGAGTTTTCGAGAAAATTAATATGACATTATTTACAGCATATGTACACATAAATACAATAATGTGAACAAATTGCCACTAATGTTAATATCAGAGATGTGAGAGACCAAACAAAAAAATAGTTTTTGTAAATTTTGAAAAACAAAAGAATATACCAATATGGCGTTTAAGTCATTTTATAGAGTGAATTTAGTACTATCACTACCAAACGTTTAAAGAAAAAAAATTGGCGCCGTTTTTGAGAAAATCTTGTTAATGTATTTTTTTAAATGGCAAATATTGCACGCAGTATTGAGAAAAAACTGTTAACATTTCAAAAGAATGTACCTCACTCTAGTGAAAGAACTATTTATGGACAACAAATTTCATTTGAAGGAAAAATGTCTGTCTTCATTTTTGTAGTTGTAGGAAGACGCCGAAGAAAATTCAAACAATTGCAACTTTCGAAAATTCAATCGTGAAAACGGGGCCTACGCCGCCTTTATAAGTGTATTTCACTCTATTCTTAAAAGAAATTTATAGAAAATTTCAAGTCGTTCTTGAGAAAATTTTGAAAATGTGCGAGAGGCTTCATGTAAAGTCAAACTTTTGAAGAATGTTTTAAAAAATTTCAAAGCTTCGACTAGAGGCAGATGGTCAGGGGTTTCTTCAAAGATCGAACGCATAGTTTAGGCGCTAGTAGTGTTCACAGACGGACGGACAGACAGACGTACAGATAGAGAGACAGACGGACGGACGGACGTTTTGAAAAAACAATACACCTATTCTATATCAGGGGACCCCAAAACGTGTATTTCTTTGAAATCTCGAAATCGATTTTCCGCAGGTTTACATATTTTTCTCTATACTACGTACACTGAGTCATAAGCACTGTTTAATTCGGCGAAACTGGTTTTTTCCTACCACAATTTTCTTTTTTATACTCCATTTCCTCTCTATCCCCCGTCAGCAAATCTGGTTTAAAAGGCGTAGGATGCATCACTCTCGAGTTATTTGCGATTTTGCCTATAGAAGCACGTTTTGTGCAGGCAAGACACGTCTTTGGCTGTAGAAGGGTGGGGGTGGGGTGGGGGGGGCTAAGATACCGTTCAAAAATAATATTTTTATATTAGAGTTGTAATATAACAACTCAGATGTTTGGTTTAGGGGATTCTTTTACCATCTTATCCGAAGGTATCCTTTCTAATTTTCAAATGTTGCTTTCCTTACTTTGTTAGTACTTTTACTCACTATTCATCTATGTACAGATAAAAGATGGGTGTTATGGTACTATTTTTCCTCATAGAGCTTTTACTGTTTTTCATGAAAACCAATTCCAATTAAATAAGAAAATAGTAAATATATCCAAAAAAAATTGTCTAATGATTTCATGGCGTCATACGACATGAATGCAATATTCTTTACGACGTTAAGTGAATGGTAATTAATACTATCTTTTAACTCCCATATTTCCTCCTTGATAATATAAACGCATCGGAATGATAGCAGCACGGAGTAATCTTACTCAAGAAACCACAAGAAGAGTGACGTTAGTCGCGGCTGACTGGGGCGATTTCTTACTGCTCTCTCATTACGCAAAATTACTCTCCTTCCCCATACGTCACCTGCAGTTTTTAGATGGTAAATGAAAAGTTCACGAAGTTATTATCATATAGTAAGTAAGATATATTATTAATAGGGCTCGGATTCGGATGACCTAAATATTCTTTGAAAATGACCTGCAAAATGACTTAAAAAAAGGAATAAAGCCATATTTTATGAAAAATACTCAAAAAGTTGTATGAAAATGTTTACTTATTCAATCAATTTTACAATTTTAAATACAATTTATTTTTATAACATTATATTTAATAAAAAGTCTTTATTTAAGGAGGAAATGTAATCCTTAGCTAGATCTTCCAACCGTTAGTTTTGTAAGGTCGGGGAAGTTACAGAAGATCGGTGCAATTTTGAGAGTTCGAAAACAGAGTCCACCGCATTAATGAATTTCATCATGAACTGATGACACAATAAAACGCCTTCCATGTATCTCATCAAGACAACTGTTCCCGAATGGTAGTGTAGGTAGTGTGAAATGGTAGTGTATGTGTGTAAGGGGAGGATAGGACAAGGAAGAGGACGGAAAAATCGCACTCGGACCGTGGCCCATTTGTTAGGATTATGAATGCCTCTGGCATTCCCTGGTATTGATCGGAGAACCATGGAAAACTACAGATCAGAGCAGCCGGCGGCTAGAGTACTCCTCCAGTCAGCGGCCTATGTAGCCAGTGTCGAACTAACAGGACTCGAACCAAGGACCAGCCGGTCAGAGCCCGCAGAGACGCTGGCTGTGAGCCCCGCTGAGTGGGTCCCCGCGCAAGGGGAGGGCCGAAGGGCCGTGGGCCCGGCCGACGCGCAGGCACGCGCGGCAATTGATCGGCCGGGGCGGCGGCGTAGCGCGGCGCGGCGCGGCGCGGCGCGCTGTGCGTCTCATTGGGGCACAGGCGGACACAAAGTAAGGCTCAATTGACTGATTGATTCATTGTATCCGCGCAAGTCAACTCATTTGGTCAATAGTCTCCTTAGTCTAATCCCTGTAGTTGGCGGTGTTCCTCCCCCGCTGAAAGCGAGTTCCGGCGACGACCCAGGCGTAGGCTTGGCATAGGGAAACGGACGGGGTGCGATCTTTCCTTCCTGTTCCTTGTTCCATGGTCACCCCTTGCACATACACTTACATATATGCCGGGACACCAATTGCGAGCTTAGAGCTTCTCCCGGCTGGGGCGGTGCCCCGCTGGTGGGCCATACCTGGTTGGGGAAATCACCGCTAGTGCACGGTAGGACGGGGCCGGATCTCGCCATCCAGCGGGGAAAAATCACCGCCACTTCCCGATGAAAAACATGCGCTACACTTACGGGACCAATGGCCTCCGTAGTTGACGCGTCCGGTATCACAATCAATTAATAAATCACAAGACGAACGGATACCCCGTCTTTGGAAGAATACTATCACGTGGCGGTTGGGGGTAGTATCTCCAAGATGGAATTCGGAACGACTTTTTGAGTCATTCTCAATCCTGTCGTTAGAGTCGCTTGATCTGCAGCACTGCTAGATGCGGTCGCGATCATGCGACAGGACTGAGAAAGACGCAAAAAGTCGTGCCGAATTCCATCTTGGAGATACTACCCTCAGCCGCCACGTTAGAAAAATCCAAAGATATTGAATACTATTACCTAGATGCACATGCAGCGCTAGTGTAGCGTTACAAATTGAAGGCTGCCATATTGTAGGCAACTAGTTCCCTGGCAGGTGCTGACAGGCGTGTTGTGTCCGTACGCGACGAGGTGTGGGTATTTCCCATGTCAATGAATACTTTGAAGTGCTTTTATCTTACTATACAAAGATTATTATTTACGCATAAATAAAAATATAATTAGAATCTCATGGTTTTGTGACCTCAAAGCCAAAATAAAGAAGCATTAGGGTCACAAGGAGCAATTTTCAATAACCCAAATGATACAACCAAAACTTGTTTTATTTAGTAACATCAGTATTTTTCATCTAATTGAAACGTATACTTTAATTTGCTCCTAGCATACCTGCACACGGAGTAAGAAAATATATTCGTTATATACCCAAAGTATTTTATTAACTTGAAAACTTGTTCGTATTATTAAAAATCAGACTACATAACGTGTTAAAGAGAGTAATTTACTACAGTTTAGAACATAATTTATACACCTTTTCTGCGGGCCCCACAGTACGAGTTTTTCTGTCCAAAAATCACAGTCTTTTTTGCCGCAGCATTACATAACTTTCTATATCCTACGTATATTACTTCGTATATACGTATACAAGAAAGTAAAGATTAGAAGACAGATTACATGAATTTCGGTCATTTCATACCATTCTTGAGAATTGAGATTTTAGTGTGTATGTTTAAGTAAGGGATGAGGATAGGACAAGGAAGAGGTAGGAAAGATCGCGCGCGGTGCGTGACCGATCGCGCGTGGTTTGTTAGCGTACTCCTCCGGCATTTGCCTGGTGTTGATGGGAGAAATCACGGAAAGTATCGATCAGAGCAGTCAGCCGCCTCAAGTTTCCTCCAGACAGCGACTGAATTCGACCTAACTGAAAAGCTAGTGTCGAAAATCCTGCCGCCGTCGGGACTCGAACCTTGGAACTCCCGGTCAGAGGGACTGTAGTGACATCAGTTGATGTCGTGAGCGATCTCTCCCGGCAGAAGTTCTAAGCTCCTGACCGGTCTCTCGATGTATGTGGTAGTGTGTGTGTAAGTAAGAGGGGAGCACATGACAAGAAAGTGGAAGGAAAGATCTCGCGCAGTCCATGGCCCGTTTGTTAGGGTAGTTATCCGGTATTAGCTTGTTGTTGTTCGGAGAAACCACCGAAAACTGCCGATCAGAGCAGCCATCCACTAGAATTCTCCTTCAGACAGTGGCTAAATTCGACGTAGCTGACAAGCTAATGCCGTAAATCCTGCCACTGTAGAAACTCTAGGAACGCTAGGACGTCCCAATCAGAGGCTCTGCAGTGACATCAATTGATGCCCTGAGCCACGAAAAACCGTTATTTCTCCCCAATAATGCGTACATTTTTTCGACAATTCGTACATTTGTAGGGCAATGTTTCAACCGACAATGAGATAAATAATAGTATTACATGTAATAATAATTACTTATATTATAGATTGATTATAATAACACAAACGTGTGTAATTTTGCACACATTTTGATGATATGAAAAAACAAACGTTTTTTAGAGCTGTAGCTTGGATTTTGAAAAAAAATGTATCATACAAAAGTTGTAGGAAATTTTATCTTCATTAAAATTGAATTTAATATTTTTCTACAGGATTTGAGGTTAAAGAGTTATAGAGAAAAGCCCCCCAAAAAGCCAGAAATAATACCGTTATGCACCGGAACGTTTCCAGATATTTTCAAAACAGCTAAAATTAAGCCGCTCTTCAAAAAAGGCAACAAAAATGAAATTCAAAATTATCGGCCCATTTCTCTTCTATCAGTTTTTTCAAAAATATTAGAGACTTTTTTACGTACGAATGGAAACCTTTCTCAGTAAACACGACGCGCTTTCAGATTGCCAACATGGATTTAGAAAATCAAAATCAACGGAAACAGCTATATTTTCTTTTCTTAAAGATGTCGCCTCATCATTGGATCAAAACGAGGCACCTATTGGATTATTTTTAGATCTCTCAAAAGCTTTTGACGTCATTGATCATGACATTTTACTTTCAAAATTACCTTCATATGGAATCCGTGGTATTGCTCTAGATTGGTTATGTTCGTACCTTAAACAACGATCTCAGAGAGTGGAAATACCTTACTGGAATGATGGAACATTATGTACGCACCTTTCCGACTCTTTGCCCATTGCACGTGGAGTTCCTCAAGGATCGATTTTAGGCCCTATTCTGTTCCTACTTTACGTAAACGATATGCCCTCGACGATTCGAAACGGAAGAACGGTTCTCTTTGCAGATGATACGAACATCCTTTGCAATAAAGAAACCGTAAATAGTACAATATCAGATGTTTCAAATTGGTTCCGAAATAACAAATTAATAGTAAACGAAAAGAAAACGGTTTTAATGCAGTTTTCCATTTCAAATAAACAATTCTGTGCTCCATTGAAAATGAACGGTGTACCATTGACTGATGTTAAGGCAACAAAATTTTTAGGTCTCTTAATTCAGCCAAACCTTAAATGGAATGTCCATTTAAATGAATTGAACACGAAATTAAGTTCATTATGCTACACGTTCAGAATTCTTGCAAATTCTGTCAGCCTTCATACTGCTCGTTGTGTATATTTCGCGAATGTTCACTCCCGCCTGAGATATGGCATAATATTCTGGGGAAATACATCTTATAGCTCCCAGGCTTTTAGATTACAAAAACGAATTGTACGAATAATTACCAAATCCCACCCACGTGATTCATGTAAGCCTCTCTTCATTAATCTAGGAATGTTACCATTACCTTGTCTGTTTATTTACGAATCAGTGGTTTTTGTCAAAAATGACTTGTTTAAGGGCGGGAATATATTTTCAGAAAATGCAGATGTCTATTACAATAACACTCGACGTAGAAATCATATCCATCAGGTGACAGTATCAACAGCTCAATACAAAAAATTCACATACAATACATGTACATTATGTTACAACACTTTGCCAGATGACATTAAACGATTAAATTCGATAGGAAAGTTTAAATCCCAAGTGAAATCGTTTCTGTTGCATAACTGTTTCTATACAATTAGAGACTATACTGAGCATCACAAGAATAGTAATATTAATTTTAACAATGATACATAATGCATTATTTACCATTTGGAATGTATAAATGTGTATAAACAACCTGTAACAACTATTGTACTACAGTCTCCGGGTCAATTACCCCCATCTCGATCAGGTTTTTCGTCCAGTTTCCCTGATCCATTGAGCAAATGCTGAGATGGCCCCTTGTTTTGCTTCTGGACATACATGTAACTTCATTTTCTGTGCACGTCTTCTAGAATTCAGTGGGAAATACAATTATTCAAATTATCGTTTCCATGTTGTCGCGGCAGGAAGTATTATTCCGAAGGACAACATGGATAAGAGCCAAAATGTATTGCTTAATTATCCTTGAAAATAGATTTTATTACATGGGAGGTTTTTTTTAAAGTAGTATATGACTTAGTGTAGGGATCACAGAATTTTGAAAATGTGCCCACAATTCACTTTTCCCCATAGCACGTCATACGCAGTTTGAACTGTTTTTTTGACGTAAAAAAAATAAATAAATGCCGTTTTTCGGGCCTCCCGGAGTTAGCACGGGATCTAGGAGGTCGAAAACTTGGCATTATGAGTTTTTATATTTTTTTCAGCCAACCTCCGTTTGTACTACATGCCGACTGGAGTAATAGTGAAGGACAAACTTTCAGAAAGTACTTCTGCCACTAGTGTTTCGTGCAAACCTGTTCCAGAAGATAGACACGCCAGACAAATGTATTGTTTAAAATTTATTTTTATTCTGAACTTGCATAACAGACAAAAATAAAAACGAATTTTTGTTGTGGAAATAACTCAAATCAAACATTTCAATCTGATAGTTGACGACGTAGGCGCCACGATATTCTCAAAATAAATAATACTACAGTGACACTGAAATGTTAATTTCAAAGTTATTTAGACGGGCAACTTTGTATTTTTTCACACACCTTACCTACCTTATATTAAAGAGATTTTTTGTAGTTTCTAGTTTGTACATTACTCCACACATATCGGCCCTTCCCCCAGGACTCTCGGCCCTTAGACTGCAGCAATTTTGTTTAACGGTAATATAAAGTTATATTACTTATGATCTAAAATATGAATGTATATGTTGAAGGGGGCCTGAAATCTAAAGAGAGGCCGAAACGTCGAACAGTATAAAAATAGCATGAATTAAAATTAAAGAGCTTGTTATTTCTGGCATATTAATTATTAAATATGATCATACATTAAGGACTGTTGATGTCCCTTGGGAACGCCAGTTCCGTCCTCTGAGAATACGCTGCGGCAGAGACGGTGTTCTCTGACTGATGCTCTCCTTCCAGCGAGCACCCTTTCGTGCGGGCGTTTGTGTGTGTGTGTGAGCAGAGCTGGGGCTGCCCGTTGCCCTGCCAACCGCTGAGGCCGCTTGTCTGCCCTACCCTGCCCTCCCGCTCGCCGCCGATCCGTAGGTGGCATGTTACTGTGAGCCGTGTTACACGAAATGGCGGCCAAAAACAGACAAAGCGAACTATGCGTTTTGAAACGAAACATCCGATATCCTCTCCCATATTATTTTAGTAGTGAAGATGAGTTTTGTGGCTCTCACCCGCAACCAGTCTTCGTAAATGAGGTCTCTAAAGAAATATAATTTCACGGTGATGTAACGAATTGCAGATTCACTTTAAAAATATGAAGAATTTTTTGAAAAAATAATAATAAAAATAAAAAACGCACCTAAATGTTTAAGGTCAAATACAAACCGCAACATTCGGGCAGCGTTGTAAAAATCCATTTAGGTAAATAACTCCTAAACGAAACATTCTAGGACCTTAAAGTCTGGAATTTTGAGGCCAAAGGACTCAAAAAACGTTCATCACACTGTAATGTACAGGATGAGAACATCGTGGACATTTTATTTTATTTCATTTTTGTTGGTCCGGAGCTTCTCGTTATTACGCCACCTGATCAGAGACGTGCAGAATCACCATCAGTATGTGAAATTAAACTAATTGATATTTTATGTGAGTGAATTGCAGGGGTTCCTCTGTTCCTTCCTTTTCGCACGGACAACTTCATTTAGGTTTCTCAAGAGTTAAAAACTTTTCTAAAATTTTTGTGACTGTCAAGGAAAGTGGAAAGCAAACCGTCAAAGGAGATTGTATAAGTACTTCAAATGTTTTTCAGGAAGTGTTGTGAATTGTTCCCAGAACATCTATCAATACTAAAGAAACAATTATTGAACCTTTGTTTCAAATATCAATTGCATTGTTTTTAAGTTTTATTTGATATTCTATAAATACAATTGGAAGTTACTTTTACACGTTTTTTAAACAAATAAACACGTTTCGTTGACAAGTTCTCCTCTTAATACAGAAAAGGAAGGATAGGGAAAAGAGTGGGTTTAACAAAGGAGGGCGCGCCACAGTCAATATTACTAATTTCCAATTTAAAGAAATTTTGGGGATTTAAAGAAAACGAAGCAGCCTATGCCCACGAGAGTTTTCGATGGTTTTGTTAGACTCCCAGGTCCTCAGGAAAAACAAAAGCAATCAAAAAGTAGTTTGTTAGGAAAATGAAGAAAAATATCCATTGTGGATAGTGTGTGGCAATCGAAAATGCTGCTGTGGCTTGCGGGTTGCAGCACATGGCACCGGTTAGAATCTATTTACTTCAGAAGAACCCCGCTCATTCGAAACCAACAAATTCGAAATTTTGGATAATCCAAAATTTATCCAAAATTCGGGATGGAGGAAAAATAAACAAAATAAATAAAATGCTTATTCTTAGTGTACAGAAAGGAGTTTATAATTCCTGTAGAATTGAACAACTAATTATTGAAACAAGTTGTCGAAATGAAACGTTTATTGCACTGGTAACTACTGTGTAACTACTATTAGAATATAAAATAAAAATTACATGTTTATGTAGCAGTGATTTCCGCTTAGAGGAACTTGCAAAATCGATAGTCGTCTTTTGCTGTAAGGAACTGAATGTGCTTGGTGATGTAATATCAACGCCACGACGCCATTTTCTCACATCGCACGCGACGTTGCATTGTCATGTCTATCCTATAGATGTCTTTGTATATGTACGGTACATTTTTTCGGATAATCCGAACAGACCACACCCCCAATTAGTTCGGAATACCGGGATTCAACTATAATTTTGTAGGTGCGTAGAAGTTGAGAGAAAACTGAGCAGCCTATGACAATGTAAAAGTTGTCATTGGTTTCGTTAGACACACAGGATATCAAGAAAAATATAAGAAATTAAACGATGAAAGTTTCAATGTTTTCTGGTAAATACAAACATTTGATTGTGTTATTCTGCCTATACTCGCACTGCACCTACCGTCTCAGACTCGGTGTGTCTCTACTTGGGAGGCAGCTGACGTCATTCGACGGCAAGGATTCTAAAAAGAGGCCGCCCACCACTTCTATTCGCGTCGTGCGTTATGGAACAACTTTTTGAAGTTCTTTGTGTGTTGGTCTTTACTCACAATGGGAGTGGCAAGACCACAGCTGCCAATTAAAATTTTAGCTTATTTGCACTGGAGGATTGTTTGAATAGAAGTTTCTTTTCTCGCGTTAAGCTGTCACGTAGAAATCATAGGAGAATACCGAAAAGTAAAACGATAATTTTCTGTGCAACCTACTCTTTGGAGAGGAAAAATGGTATCGATGTTTTGACTTTTCATTATCGAAAATTATATAAAGGTTACTCTTACTTGATACGTCACATAGAAGACGAGAAATTAAATAGAAAGGCTTGCACGTGTTAGTTGCGGCATAGACCGCTCGCGCTGTAGTGCGTCACCGTTGCCGATTTCTTTCTTATATTTGCTTCTACAGAAAATCCAGGAATTCACTGAGCTTTTAATCGTCGTATATTCGCACGGGTTACAAGTATAGTTCAGATATTTTATTTTGGTTGGGACGCAACCTCTTAAAGCGTTTAGAGCGGTTGGAGGCTAAGCTACTTTAGATAACATGTATCTTTAACCATCCAGTCTGCTTTCATAGCAAGTACGTTGTTATCAGATAGTTTTAAGTCGGTTGGACTGTAATTGTAGCCCGAGCGAATACTAAGATTATGGGTGAAGGAAAGGAAGTATTCAATGCAGGAAATCGGAAAGGCGACTTATTCTTTTTAGAGTCATATACTAATATTGTAGACTGTAGTAATACTCTATTGTCACTTAGATGTTACTGCACTGTGAGCTTAGATGGTTCAGAGCCAATGTTACTGCAGTGTCTCTGACCAGGCGGTCCTAGGGTTTGAGTCCCGGTGGCAAGGTTTTCGACACTAGCTACACAGCTAGCTCGAATTCAGCCACTGGTTAGACGAGAATTCTAGCGGTGAGCTAGAATTATCTAGTTTTCCGTCGTTTTTTTATCAACACCAGGCAAATGGAGCAGTATCTTCACAAACGGCCCACGGATAACGCGCGATTATTCTCTTCCTTTTACTGTCCTCACCCCTCATTTACACACACACACACATAAACTACACTTCCAGGGAGAGCAGTTGGGAGCTTAGAGCTTGACGCGGCTGGGTCGGTGCCCCGCTGGTGGGAGGTACAGACCTAGATGGGGAAACCCCCGCAAGTCAGCGCAAATCGGCGCCGGATCTCATCATCCAGCGAGGGAAGATCGCCACTACCGGCCGTGATAAAACATGCACTACATTTACGGGACTAAAAACCTATGAGAAGATGACGGGCCATGAAACATTAATCTATCAAACTATTGTCACGATTGCTGAATGATTCATGATGAATAATCAATGGTAAAATATAATATTTCGTGAGTTAATAGACGTCGTTATTCCCATTTCTCATCCGGAATACAAGATAGGTAGATTTAATCGCCGTACGCTAAGATTTAATGATTTTCACATCAAAATCAAGTAAACATTTTGAGATATCAGACTTTCAGAACGTTCGGAACGTTTTTATGAAACTCAAAATAGCTTAAAAAATATAATTTGACCTTGGGATACATACTACGTAGTTCCCGCGATGACTTGCATAAGAAAATGGGACGCGAATGCCTCACTGGTTGGGAAGTGTGAAAGGAATAAAGCAAATGATTCCTTCCTCTCTAAACAGACTATTTTCCCCTACAAATGTCTTATTGTATCACTAGTGCATCTCTTCCAGCACACGGAGCTGCCATAAACACACAATATTCTTGGGTGAGTGAGAGTGAGTTTAGTATTTCCGGGTGCGCTCACTACTCTGGTCAATAGTCCCGTGAGTGCAGTGCGTGTAACAGCCGGGAGGTGGCCTTGCATGTCGTTAGTCCACGTTGGAACATGAGACCCCGCGCCGATCGAGATATCACCTTTCAGAGCGACACCACCTCAAAGCTCTAAGCTCCCAATCTCCCGACGTATGGTACTATAGTGCACGTAGGTTTATGTATGTGTATAAGTAAGGATGAGGATAGAACAACGAAGAGAAAGAAAAGATCGCGCCTGGTTCATGACCCGTTTGTGAGGATACTGCTCCGGCTCTCGCTTGGTGTTGATCTGAGAAATCTCGGAAAACTACCGATCAGAGCAGCCGACCGCTAGACTTCTCCTCGAAACCAGGGCTGCTATTGTCGAAAATGGACCCGTCGGGACCCGAACCCTAAGAACTCTCGGTTGGAGACCCTGCCACGGAGCCACTTCAATCGATCTCTGTCTGTCGCATGTGGACACAGGGCGCCGCTGACGGTGTATCGCTTCCAAGAATCGAGGAACAAAAGAACTGCGGCCATTCAGCGACACAGACCCCAGCCACCTCATGCTGTTGAAAGAGGAGATCTGTTACAAGCGAAATACGAATCCAAACCAATACCACGACAACCTATTGATGACAGGATGTTAGCGACTGGTATGAGGCGCAGGAGCTCTGACCAGGCACACCCAAGGTGGCGTCTTCGCAGACCACGTTTTGAGATAGATAATCACTGCTATCGAGAACAATTCACTGACCGTGGTTTACCAATAAATATATGGAGCTGAGTTTAGCTGCGAGCCAGCATTGGCGTTGTCTCTGCTGCGACTTTGAACGGGATGTCCTAAGGTTAGGCCCGACGATAGCAGGGTTTTCGACTGTAGTTAGATAGCTAGGTCGAGTTCAGCTTCTGACTGGTGGAGAATTTTGTGCCATAAGCATTTTTGATCAGTAGTTTTCCATGAATTCTCCTAACAATACCAGGCAAAGGCCGGAGAAGAACACTAACAAACGAGCCACGGACTACGCGTGATCTTCCTTCTTCTACCTACTTCTCTCTTCTCCCCTTATATCCACACACTAACACACACACACACACACACACACATACACACACACACGTACTTAACTTACACGTACATGCACTACTATATATATATATATATATATATATATATATATATATATATATATACACACACACACACACACACACACGCTACGCTACGCTAACGGGACTAGTGACCAAACAGTTGATACCCCAGGAAACATCAATCAAAATAATAATAATTTACTCATATCATTATATTAGTAATTGTAACATTAATACACCCACAAGTTAATGAACATTGACATTAGGTTTCATGCGGAAGGAGAGGGCTCCGTGAAATTGAAGCTTTCTGGCACAATGCAGTATTCTGAATGGGAAAGTAAGTATTCATGGGTAAGACGTCATCAACTACCTACTTATATGGGTAGTCATTAAATTTCCCCAAAAGAGTGCCAACGGAGGCATTGGACATGTTGCAAGAAGCATAGAAGGAAAACAAACCTATTCAAAAACGCATAATATCACCGACAATGAATTGTTGTTGATGCTTGAGTAACATACAAACATGTGAGACGAACTCAAGTGCAGACCTCGCCTCAAGGAAAAAGTAAACATGGAAATTAAGGGGTCCGCGTGTGTTCTTGCTTAAAAGCGACGCGCTCGTGCTGACGAAGTCGCCATTTATCGGGCGCGAGAGCCATTTATCGGGCGAGCACCGCGCTGACCAGTCCACAAATTAGAGGAACGTAATAGAAAATTCAGAAATCGCTGTTGCCCAACCGTGAAAAACGAGGGAAACAATCAACGCGACCGGGAGGTCCTAGGTTCGAGTCATGACGGCGGCAGGATTTTCGACACTAGCTTTTCAGCTAGGTCGAATTCAGTCGCTGTCTGGAGGAGAATTCTAGCGGCCGGTTGCTCTGATCGGTAGTTTTCCGTTGTTTCTCCGATCAACACAAGGCGAATGCCGGAGCAGTACCCTACCAAAAGGGTCACGGACCGCGCGCGATCTTGCCTTCCTCTTCCTTGTCCTATCCTATCCCTTTACACACACACTTACACTAACATGCACTACACTGCCACATATTCCGGGAGCTCAGAGCTTGTCCCGGCTGTGGTGGAGCCCCGCTGGGGGGAGAGTCCTGGTTAAGGGGAAACCCCACTAGCCAACGGTAGGTCGGCGCCGGATCTCGCCATCCAGCGAGGGAAGATCACCGCCATCTCCCGAGAAAAAAACATGCACTACACTCACGGGACTAATGACCAAAGCAGTTGACGCGCCCGGAAACACGAAAAAATCAATGAATCAATCAATCAATCAATGCGAGGCCTCACCCCTCACCTTCTGAAGAAGAGGGCAGTCTTGGAAAATCTACGGAGTTTTGAGGACGGAGAGTCGTGAGAGAACAATGGTGACGATCGGAAAAGGTCCGTGCGAGTAACATTCATTAGGTTTTATGACGTGTGCCATTCGGAGGAAGAGAAAAAACCGTTAGAAGCGGCTATTTTGGACATTCTCTTATGGCTAATGGTAATCGTGTAATAGTGCGTCTGAACTGTCAAAGCATTTAATTTGTTGTTCCTCACGCACTCCTACAACAATTACGAACAATTTCGACGAAGCCTCCAAGTGAAGGGCGAAAGAAAGCTGAACACGAAGAGTGCGCCTTCGACTGTGGGCATCAAAGTTCATCGCAGTCTTCAAATTTTAGTCAATGTCATTAACAGTGAAGGATAATAAGTCATCTTGTCGACTTTAAGACACATCCATACCTAATTTAAAGAAACTAGAACGTCAGGTTTGGACGCTACAAACAAATTTAAGACAGACGAAATGGTCGGGAGTCGAATTAAATCAGGACTACACTTTCCGAAATTGGCTCAATTATTACTAACTCACACTTTACAGCCCTTCTCATTTTTTGATAATTATTCCAACCACACCGTCAAAAACATTAACCGAATAGTCCTTTGGTTCGCAACTTCGTCAATTGTGTAGGACCATTGTTGCCGGGAGTGGTAACCTCAGAGACATCCCTGGCTCCAGAGGAGGCAGCTTGCTAGAGGGCGCTGGCGGAAAGCCGAGCCATGTTCCTCTTCGCCCGAGGTCTGGGCGGCGTGATGGCTGGATGGCACTCGCGCTGCAAGCGTGCAGGTATTAGTTACACAATTTATTTAATAATTACATTAGTTCAAAGAATTGGTTACTTGGTTCTTTGAACTAATTTAATTATTAAAATACATTGTTACTCAGTAACATGGTCACAATTTGGATAGCTGTACGTCTGCGGAACATTTTCTCCGAGCGTAAGTGCATCCAACAAGGTGACGGGCAAGGTGACAATTATATACAATTTATTTACTCAACACACGCACCATATTCTACCTACAATTATTAATTTTTTTAAACTCCTCACGGTGTAAATAGTTTAAATTATTAAAATCAAGATGTTGGTCTAATATCAATAATTTCAATAACAATAGTGGTGTATTTTGGTTTTACAGACAATCAAAGACCAGCAATAAGCTGCGATTACTTAAGTGTTTATTTAATTCCAAAAAAAATAAAACCAAAAGTAGTTTTACTTTTATGTAATATTTTTTTTTGAAAACGAAAAGCTGCTGCTAGGAAATAGACATGCAACTGTTCAAAGAAAGGGAAATGAACATGGCGTAATAATGTTTTTTATGTTCTAGTATTACGATGACGGAGTGGTTATTTAGGTGCTTATTAACACTTGTGAAAGTGTCAGGTACCGGTACAAATGTTTTCGATTGATGGAGATGTAATCGAAGTGGTGATATATGTGATAAACTGCAATTATTCAACATTTGAAGGTGTTACTAACAAAAGGTGCTAACTGACACTTTTGCCGAATTACATTTCAATGTAGAACTGTTGTATGCGAGGGAATTATGTCGCTGGTGCAATCTCGTAAGCGTACACTTACTTCAAAGCATTATTTTCGATACTCGAAAGTTGGCATTAGATGCAGAATGTGCTATCTGCGTAGAAATGGCGGACAAGGCACTCACGCCACCCGTAACGAACATCGAAAAACTTCTGAATAAAGGTAAAAAAATGTAGGTAAGTTATGATGATTGGTGAAGGGTGAAGAATAAAAAGCATCATATTGTCAAAGCATCATGTAAATCATATTGTGTAGTACCATATATACGCTACAAAAATATACAATATAATAACAGATATGTTTATTATTTAACAAAAATCTATAATGCCCTTCCCAAAATAATCGGCTGGATCCGCCCCTGCTGCACACCATGAGCATTAAACGAAACTGGTGAACACCTTACAAGAAAATTCCTTGTACTAAAGTTGCTTTGAACTGGCTTCCATTAAATTGACTTGACAAGTTAGTGTCAATTGCTTGATTGATGGGTAGTTTATGACAATATACGTATTTAAACATAACAATTTCTTTCAAATTCAATGAATATTCCAATATAGGTTTTATTTTATTTACTGTGTCTGTCAGACGTCAAAAGGTGGTAACTGCTGTATATAGCACCTTCTGCCACTAGATATTTCCTTAAATGACCAATATTCTGTAATAGCCTTCTTCACACATAGCAAAGCTGATTCTGTACACAAAATGAGGCAAATAGAAACCATTTACACGCACAACCAGTGCAGAATTATCAATATTTTGGTAATTAAACATTTTTTGAGGTTCCTGTAAAATTAGGTTTTTGTCAGCACCTTTTGCTGGTAACACCTTTATTTATTTAAAGCAAACGACGAACCAAAACAGTAGGTCAAACTTACTATAACGATCACTTTATAAAACACTTGATTCATTCTTTCTCCGTGAACGGTAACAGTGACAATCTTTGTTGGTACTTTTACAAAGTGGACAAAGTAGCAAGGATAATTTTGTGTTCCTTAATATTTTCAAGGCAATTTTATTTTGCTATTAGGTAAACAATTTACAGTCATAAAAGTCAGAAATTCTACAATTTAACGCGATTTATATATATTATTCTATAATTCTTGTTGTTTACAGACAAGGACTATTCCACCAGTGGTGTACAATGGGAGGATGTGGAGGACTAAGATGTACTTCTACAAGTAGCACGACCTACGACCACAGCGATGACGACATAGAAAATGGCGGACACGACTACTAACACGAAGAAAGAGAGTAGGATGGACGGCAAATAAAAGATAATTTCGAACTAAGTATTCAAAAACTAGAGGAACGAGCTGAAAGAATGGAGTACAGAGTCAAGGCAAATGCAAACACTAAAGGAATTTTCAAATGGAAGATAAGGAATTGTCCAAAGTGAATAATTTTTCAAAGTATGCCATGCGTATTGATCAGTCTTAAACTCTATGTAAAAAATGGCGCTTATTGGAGGAGCGAGAGCAACAAGAATGATGATAAAACCGCTCGAAAAGAGACTTATTTGCAGTGGTTGAAACTAATAGAAGATCGGGAAAAGAGAAAAACGAAGATAGAAACAAAAAAATGTTTATAATAAATGGCTGTTGTATTTGTGAATTTAGAATTCATAGCGCAATCTTTTCAAGATAACATAATTGAAGAGAACCATTCCCCTCTAATGCTTTATTTCGTAAGATTTTCTTTCCATGAGAGGAGATAACCAAGACTTATGAATTGAAGTTGTGGATGAGTTCTGCCAGTGGTCTTCGAGAAAATGGAGTCTTGTTACTTTTGTGTAAACATAGGGCTTACCAAGGTTTGTTTAAATATCGATTTTTTTAAAATTAAAATAAAAGTTATTTATTCAATGATTTTTAAATGTGTTATATCTGTTGAAGAATATTACAAATCAAAATTGATTTTCTGCACGTATTTTGTAAAAACATTTTTGAGCGTTGATGTCTATTTATACTTTAGAAATACTTAAAAATTGAATTTTAAAATTTATTGCACCTGAGTTTATACGAATTAGTATACTTTCAAAAATGGTAGTTAAAGGGTGATTCTTGTTTGACGTCAATATAATGTTTTAATAAATGTGTGTAAACACATATTAGAATTGTAAAGGTTTTTGCTATTACGGACATCATTGGTGAAAAAATATAAAATAAGATAATTTCTACATTAATATATTTAAATAGTCATGCTGAAAATGAATATTTTTTTCATATAATCTTAAGCAAGAAAGATTCATTGGAAAGTGTGGTTGACACTTTAAGAGACCACGAGATCATCTGTAGAGAAGGTAATGGCCACTATTGGTCGAAATAATCAGATCAACGCTTTAGCTCTTCGTGATAAAAATATCCACATCCCGGGCTGCGCCCAGGTCAGTCGCCCCAGCGTCCTCTCCCGGGGCGGTTCACGTTGTCATGGTAACTGCCGCTACCACCACCACACCACCACAGAGTACGGTAGTCTGGACGAAACATAAACTGGGCGAAATACATTTTTTAAAGTCTAATTTACATGACTCAATCACCTGGTTTTACTGATTTAGCACGGTGGTTTGAACTGAAGGACGCAAGAACCTAGCAAAAAACATTTTTCAAAAACGATGTATTTGATTTAAACACCTAATGTTACTAGTCTCCATCGGTAGTTTGAGAGATCGGTAAAAATCGGGAGAACTACATTTTTTAAACCTGTCGTAAAATCCCAGTAACATTTTTTGCCAGTCTCCTAGGGTAGTTTAAACGTCGCAAAACCTGGCAATATTAATTTTTCAAAACGGTCCATTCATCTGATGTGCCTAATTTCACACATGGGAACGTGCATGAAACGGATGCATTATTATTTCTTTGAAACTTGTCTAATTTACGTGATTACACCTGCTTTCAGTAATCTCACTCGATGGTTCGAAATTGGCAAAGTTCAAGCACCTCTTTTCAGAAAGGTCCATTTGGCATCTTTGAAAATTATGAATTTAAGATTTAGTGTAAAATTAATTTTATATTAGAATTACCATTCACAAATAGATAGAAATCAGTAGAGATAAATTAGAATCGTTTTTTGCTATAAACTGTAATTTTAATGTTTGTCATTTTCATTGAGCTCTAAGAAAACTGTAATCTAGCCTAGATAATTCAAGACACATTCGAAAAAAAAATGCCCAGCTCTTATTGTTCAATATTATCTTTCAGTATGTTTTAGGATTTCCGATGGGCAAAGTAGTTTAAAAAAAATTTCACGAGTAAAAACAAACAAACAAGGAGTGGTAATTTCATGATTGATGAATTTCATGACACACTCCAATTCAATGTTGCCAACATATTAAAGTTGTCTGGAGGAGGGACTAAACAAATGTTAAGATTAAAGAGTATATTGTACTATCTATGCAAAAAACGAAATATATAAATATTCAACAAAACATGATATACAAAACTACAAAATATTACAAAAAATATAAAAGTATTTTGATCAGCCTAATTTACAACACAAAGGGTTGGCAATCGCCGCTTTCTTAATTACGAACCTTCTGAGCAAGTGAAATTTCCTCAACATCGATTCTCCTCGGATATGTTGAACATTCGCGACTTCCATATGTGAGTTGTCTAAATCAGACTTGTTAAGGTTCTGGCTTAATTTCAATTCAATTGTATTAGTAATTTGTTTACAGGATTTACCTATTACAAATTGCCGAATATATTGACGGCGCAAATAACTTCATATAAATAGTTTACAAATAATTTCTGATAGAACACTTATACTTAGCATAAGCTACAATATAAATAACACAACAAATACAAATAATACAGTAACACAATAACAAAATAATACAATAACATAAGTTATAAAAGAATTGAGGCAACAGAACATACAAATATATAAAAAACAAGTTGTAGCAAATGAGGCTTGACGCGTTACAGATATAAGGTCATTAATTAGTGCTTGTAGAATTTAGGTTGAACTATTCATTTATAATGAATGCCCGTAATTTCAGAATTGATGAAGTAAAGTAATACAGAGTTTTAGACCTTTCAGAGTTTAGATTAACCAAACAACTGGGAAATGATAATGAATCATTGTGATATGGTCTTCTAAGCTTTTTATAGATTGGGCACTGAGCATTCATCAGCAAAAAGAAGAATGTCAACTTTTAATTCTATGTCAGTGAAAACTTCGTTCACGAAGAAAATTGTAATGTCACGGAGGAATCATCTTGTAGTACAACTTGTGTAATTTCTATCGAATTGGTCGTAGAATGGGTGTTGATTCTTACTTTCATTAACGCTCTTCCATAAAAATTTTGAAGAATCTTTATAATATTGCTACTCACCCCGAATTCATAAAGTGATTCCTATAGAATATTGTGGATCACGGAGTCAAAAGCTCTACTGAAATCTATAAACACTGCATACAGCTTTCCTTTAGGTTTAACTAGTTCTAGTCCTATTTTGTCTTGTAACACAAGTTATTTTCACAAGACATGCCCGTTTGGAAGCCGGATTGATATTGAGGCAAAATGTTAAAATTTTCACTCCACATTATCAATCGATTCGCAAACAGAGATGTAAATATTTTAGTTACCGAGTTTGCATGCGCTATTCCACGGTAATTGAGTGGGTCTGCTTCGTTTCCCTTCTTGTGGATCAAAATAACTTCCGACTCACACCAGCTTGATGGAACATTTCAAGCCTTAAAAACCATGTTAAAGAGTTTAAGTAATTGCTTAAACCAGTTTGGAGGAAGTGTCTTATAAAACAGATTAGGTATTCCGTCGGGTCCCGGAGCTTTATTGTTCTTTAGTTTTCGTATGCTTATCATTAATTCTTCTGGAGCAATCTCTTTATCTAGAATCGGATGTCTGTAGTCTACGAGTATATAATTCGTTGTACTGGTTACTCGATGTGGGTAGATATTTTCATAGAAATCTTCCATTACTTTTTTTGGGATTGAACAAATCTTACTTTTTTCCCCTCTTTACATACGGACCAAAAGTCAGCACTATTCTTTACATTTGAAAGGTTAGCTTTTTGAGTGATTTGGTACTTTTTTCTTTTTCTTTCGTTAGATTGACGTAGTTTTTCCTCGATCCACTGCAATCATTTCTTCGTTACAAGTTTTTAGTTCTACACTATTTTCTAAATTTATTTCTCGTTTCTTTTCGAAAGTATTCGACATTCTTTGACATATCATGGCTTGTCTCTAGTCCTATCTCGTTCTGTAATATGGGACGTCATTTGTAAGCCCTTAGCCATTTTTTACTGCGATGATTTCACAGGTCAGTGCGTCTAGATAAATAGTGTCCAAGTAGGGTGTTGGTGTTTCTATTAAATTCTTGTAGTAATCGTCCTCTTTCTCAAGGCACCATTTGAGTTTCAACTCTGCTTCAAGATTGCACTCTCTTTCACTGTCGACCTCTTACTTTGCCATGGGTCTACCTTCAGTGTGTATTTCTGCAGAGACAGGGAGATGATCAGAAAAGCCAAAGTTTAGTACTGAAAAATTTTACAGCCGCATAATACCTAGTTGATTGGTCCAAATACGATAGAAAGTACTTGAGCCTTTTCCATCGACATAAGTGAAGTCACCTACTCCATCAGATTTACTTCGTCCAATTAGGATACAGAGGCATAAACTTTCAAGATTCCCCTCCAGTTTTAGTCCGTTAGTATTTAAAGTTGCATCCCGCGTGTTGCAAGTTCCACGAAATTCTGTTCCTTCCATAATGTTTTCGGGAAGCTGGTTTGAGAAACCAATACGGCCATTGAAATCACCCGCTACCATTAGTGGTCCGTTGTGTTCTTGAAGTGTCCGTTCCAGAAAATCAGTGAGTATTTCAAGTCTCTCATTGAAATTTTCATGTCTCAGGTAAACATTAACTACCAAAAATTCAGTCATACTTATTACACTTATTACAATGAAGTTTCAAGGCTGAATTTCAAGATGGGATAACGTCTTAACACATTACTGTTTCTTACTTAATTCTCAAATAAAGACATCAATAAATATAACAATTTACAATATTTCTTAAAAGTTAAAGCATTTTAGGATTTTTTAGGTACTCGAGTCTCATTTCGTTTTTTGAGCTTTGAAATGAAATGAAATATCAGATTCTCATCATAAGAATTCGGATAAATGTACTTGAAATTTGGAACCAAGGAGAAACCTAAGACTCCGAGAACCATTCATCTGTAAGAATACCGTTAAATACTCCACAACCATCCCATTGCATTTAATGTAAGTAGACGTGCTGGACAGCGGACGGTCGAGGCTATAAACGTGTTGAGATCGATACTCTGACAATGGAGAAGTAAGCTTGTTTAGGTAATGTATATTGATTTACGTGTCCTTTCACAACCAAATCGCCTTGAAACAAATATAATATTGATTAAATTTATGCGAAAGACTTACAATTTCCAATCTACTTTTCCCGTATTCTGTGTATTCAATCAGGATCAGTCGGGGTTAATAAGATACAGCAAAAAATTGGGGCTAAAACACTTTAAGAATTGTTATACTTATATTCAAAACTAACAAAATATTGCAAATAATAGGAAATATATTTTATTATTAATAACCATATAACGAGTACTCAAAATATTACAATGTTTGGTAAAAAAATTAAAAACAGGAAGCCATTACATTTGACGAAAGAAAAGATGTGATGGAAAAATAGAGGAACCTGAACTTGGTCGAGAGGAGGAGGGAGTTGATTTTTAACAAATCTTTTAGGAGCTTCAATATTCAAAAATTTGTTTTTCATACGTTAACTTTCTTGTTATTACACTTTGATGTATGAACAAAATTATTTTGATAATTTATTATATTAAAACTACATTAGAAATACTTTTTAAACTTTATTTTAGAGCCTTCATTTTGAACTTTCAGGTTAACCGGAAACAATGTCTTATAACTTAGATATAGCAAAAGAAAAAAACCTGTTGAGACACTAGACCGTAGCGTGTCTCACCGTAGTCCACTTGTTTTTTCTTTTTTGGGGGGATTTTTCCAGCTTCAGGGGATGTTGATTTTCGACTATCCGCCCTGGGTACCCACTATGTCCCTATGGGGACAGATATTCACCATTACCCTAGATACACTTGTGGACTCCTCGGTCTGTAGTCAGCAGACTCACATGCCCTTCCGCGACAACGCACGTACGTGAGAGACAAGGGACGAGCAACCATGCCCATGACGGGACTCGAACTCGCGACCCTTCGGGCCGCGATGGTAAATCGGCATACGCTCTAGCCATCTCGGCCACCCAGGACGACTTCGTACTGAGCGTTACCCAATTCGTTGAGATATCGAGCTGTATCACTTTACCCCATCAATGAAAAGTATTAGCCCCAGCACGCGGGGCTAATTTGATATATAGTTTTGAATTTTTTAAAGACTTGTGGTACGTCTGAAGTTCTTTTTCACTTCACACATGTCTTTAGCATCAAAAGGCACATATTAAGTATTTATCCATGTGTTTGGTAGAAACGGTATAAAAGGTGAGAAGTTTGCATTTCCATATCATAATAGCCCTGTTTAGTCCTTTACAAAGAAAGTTATTCTTGACACATGCCTCTTCAACTTAATACATAATACGCTAAGGAAAGCTGACAGTTTTTGAGCGTTTCTAAGAAACCATCGACACAAAACCTTGTAATTGTATTACTTCTGAATATAGAATTACTCACATCCAGGGACATAGTAAACAGATTTAAGGCGAAACTAGTGGTGCTAAAACAGCACATACTTTCTCGCCCATTCTTTCACGTAAAATACGCGAAAAGAACTCAAATTTTCGAAAAATTGTACATAACCTTAACTCAATTTTTCAAAAAATTGTACATAACCTTATTTCAAAAGCTATCTTCAAGGAACAGATTTCATTAAGGGAAAATATCTTTATATTCGTAATTGTAGTTGTAGAAGCCACCGAAATTATTTTTTTTTGATTTTTTCGATATTGCCATTTGCGAAAAAGCAGAAGTTTCAACGAAAATGAGACTTCCACCATTGTCTTAAACGTCCTTCGCACTATCCGACAACAAAATGTAATAAAAAATGATGGGGTCATGTTTTTGAAAATTTTGAAAATGTTCCAAGGGCTTTAGGTAAAGTACCCTCCAAAATTAAAATATCGGTTTCAAATTCGAAGGGCCGCAACATAAGCCAGATCAATTGGGGAATATCAATTTCGGAGAAAATGGGCGGAACGATTTTGCCACTAGCGTTATTCACCAGACGGACGGACAGACGGAAGGACAGACGGAGGACGAATGGACAGACGTTTTGCTGTCATTCGATTTTTTGGTTCACGGCGGCGTTCATCATTTGCCCATTCCTTTTTGATGAGACTTGCGCTCAAGGATCAAAGTAATGCTGTGGGGCTGTCCAGCGTTCCTGCGATACGCTTTATCAAAGACTCGCAAAAGATGGATTCTGGCTGCGCCACGTATTAGAGGACTTTTTTCTAAATTGAGCAGCTATATTATCCATTTTTTCGTTACCAGGACCCTGTAATATGAGTTTTTCTGCCCCAAATTCGCTTTGCATTACATAACTTTCTCTCTACTGCGAAAAAGGTAGCGAGAAAGTAAAAAGAATTCGCATATTATGGTATATTGGGGAAATAAGGGGTACATTAAACACACAAGACATAATTCGTTAAACAAATTTTATCATCATGGATTATTCGGAAAGGATGCGTTCTCGACCTTAAAACCCCCTTTCAGTGCCCCAGTAATAACACGAGTTACGTTTTTATGGCACGGTCTACAAAATGGACCTATTTGGAATTCCGTATTAGGAAGTTTCACATATCCCGTAACATGGGTTATCAGAATCGTTGGAGGTTCGGTTTCACTGTGAACCTATTGTCTCTTTTATGAACGTATTTTGGATATTTCAATTTTTTTCCAATAATTCTTTGATGTCCTTGATAATCATAAAAATAAAAAAGGTGGGGTATAAAACATAACTAGTAATTACATTAGTAGTACAAATTGTCAATTTAAACAAAAGCTATTATGTAACACAAAATTTAAAACATTATCAAATTAAGGAGATAATTGTAAGTTGCCCAATTGTTGGTGTTTAGAAAAATATAAATTCATATAAAAACAAGTGCTCTTCCCTACTCCTCAAGGAATACGTTAGCCATCAGAATTCATTGAAAAAATAATTCATGAAGTTTGCGGTAACTGTCGTATTTTGGTACAAATTAGATTGTTTTGGGATTGGTTTATGATTCGCCAGGGTTCACGGCGGCGTTCATCATTTGCCCATTCCTTTTTTATGAGACTTGCGCTCAAGGATCAAAGCAATGCAGTGGGGCTGTCCAGCGTTCCTGCGATACGCTTCGCCAGCGTGTCATTCCCGATGCTATACCAGCTTGTCACATCAGGCGCATCAGCACTATGCATGATCATGGCACCTGGTGGCCATATTTGGAACTGGCCGGTGGCGCTGTGACGCATACAAATCGTGCACCCCATACTCTGGACAGAAATACTAGCAAGTTTCGTACTCGTACTATTATTCGTTTCATTGTTATAACGTATTCTATAGGAAAAGTTTAATTATAACCATCTAGTGTATTCAAAGATGTTAAGTTAAATAAATGTTTAATATGTGTGATAAAGTATGCCTCAAGTTTATTTGGCTATCTATAAACTATGGAATATTGAAACTAAATAGTACTATTGTTCGTTTCCTTGTTATAACGTATTCTAAAGGAAAAGTTTAATTATAACCATCTAGTGTATTCAAAGATGTTAAGTTAAATAAATGTTTAATATGTGTGATAAAGTATGCCTCAAGTTTATTTGGCTATCTATAAACTATGGAATATTGAAACTAAATAGTACTATAGTTCGTTTCCTTGTTATAACGTATTCTAAAGGAAAAGTTTAATTATAACCATCTAGTGTATTCAAAGATGTTAAGTTAAATAAATGTTTAATATGTGTGATAAAGTATGCCTCAAGTTTATTTGGCTATCTATAAACTATGGATATTGAAACTAAATAGTTTCTGAGTCTTTAGAAGCAAAACCCAGCGAGCGATTGTCTTGCGAATGTTGTCCAGCGCTTCGAGGTTGTTTCTCCGCCGTGCGTCATCCACGTGCGCCGTCGCCCACGGCGCCTGCGTCCCCACCCCGGCCACCGCCCCCACCCCGCCCACACCTCCCGGTTTCGCCGCTCGGGCTCCGCTCGGGCTCCGCTCGGGCTCGGGTTCGATCCTCGCCCGTTCCATGGGCAAAGGTGGCGAACACTCGCCAAGTTTTCTCGAGGTTTTCCCGTTTCCCGTGCAACTCATTGGATCACTTCTCCATCACTATTCGCTTCAAGTTCATTGTAGCATCCCCATTAGCACCACCCCACCAAACCACGGATGCCATCACTACAGCAATACCTGCCCCCATCAAAACAGCCAACCCCCGCGCTTCTCCACTTAGCTCCCCCAACTGCATCATCATCACCACCAAGCAGTTTTCACCTTACTTTCGCGTGTTCCGACCAACCCTTACGGCCCTCAACATCCTCTCCACGACCTACACCACCACCGCCAGCACCATCACCCCCCGCCCCCCGGTGCCTCTGCTCCACTTCCCGCACGCTCCTCCACCACGGCCGGGGCCGAGGCTGCCAGCCGGGCGGACGGGCGGGCGGGCGGGCGGGCGGGGTCGTGGACCGCGGCGGCGGCGCCCGGGGGAGGTTATCGAGCGGCCAGGTGGCGCTGGCGGCGGTCGTTCCCCGACACTGACCTTCCGCGCGCTCCCCCCACCCCACCCCCACCCCACCCAACGCACTCACTACAACTCCCGCGCTCAATAAACAAATACGTACGGAAATAAATAAATATTCCATTGCAGAGGGACTCAGAATGAATGATACAAACTTCTATGGCAGGCATGATACAAACTTCTACGGAATAATGTTACCCAAAAATCAAGAGCTTTAGAAAATCCATTTTATTAAATTTATAAAAAATTATGTAAATAATTTTTTAAATAATTTGCAAGGTTATTTGTCGTCGATGAATGGGAACCAATCCAAGTGTTGTGAAAATTAAAATTTGACCCCTTGACCCTAACGGATTTTTTTCCGTTATAAAATGTATTCCGGAAAAGCGACGATATATGATTTTGTTCCTGAATTGTTAGGCTACCCGTCGGGCACTGGTGATTGCTGGTAATTTTTCTCGCTCTGGAAGAGATATCGTGGACCTGCCGAACACCAGTGCATTACAACCAGTGACAAAAGTGATTCCGGGTGCTAAGGTCACTAGTCTCATAAGTGTACTCCATGTTTTCATTTACCGCAGGAGGTACACTTGGCCAGGAAGCTCCGAAACCTGGCCAAAATTCCCGCATTTCCAGATAAAACGGAAGAAAATTGAATAAATGGTTAATGGAATGCATATATGATATATATGTAATATCGGCTATAATTAAACAGAAATAGACATTTATATTATTTATACACAGAGTGATATTTTGTGTTTTTTCCTACTGTTTCGCTGCTTGAAGTACTTTCACTTTCTTTTCTCATAGACAAGGAGAGTAAATACATCCTTATCAATAATTCATCTAAATCATTAATTTCCTTTCGAGATGCTTTACAGATAAAATATTTCTGCATTGAAGTTGTTGACAAAGTGCTTCATAACTTTCCGTCCACCGCAATCAGAAGCATGTCGTGGAAACAATTTTATACAGAAGGCTGTCAATCAAAACAAGAGTGGACCTTAGTTGTTTAATTTGATTTTGCATAAATTCTTCACTTTTAATTAGCTGCGCTGTTTCAATTTTGGAAACGAAGCTTAATCGGCCTGCAATAACAGTTTTTTATGAATAGTTTCTTATGAAGTGACAAATTGAATCGATATAAAACAGGTAACAAACACGTCTGTATCACTGATACAGTTTCCTGTGTGTATTCACTATGCCCAGTGTTGACATCAAAACCCCTCTTACTTATCAAACGTGAGCTGAGCCCTGAAAGAAATTTAGTGTGCGGAAATTATTCGAAAAGCAATATGGTCAAGTAGACTTCGGTGACAGTTCTGTAAAGTGAAGTGATGCTAACATCGTACTTTAGCAGGTCCTATTTCATTATATGTGGGGCACACTAAGGCTCCCCTTTTCTTGAACCAATCTCGGGCAACCTGGAATTGGTGTTTACTGAGCAACGCGTTGACCATTAAAAATAACGCTTCACCAGCAGCTTCACCACCACTGAATTGGATCTCTGTTCTTTGACTATTGCACTCGTTTTTGAGTCCCGGGTTAAAATTCTCAAAGCTTCCTTCATTAGCCAAGCTGCATATTTTGCCCCTTCGAGGCGCAGATGCATTTGGGTGGTGTAGATCAGCGTAGGTGAATGAGTCTCAAGAAGCATTTTTATTTCCCTTCTTTTTCTCCTTTCACTATTTGCTTCACATGAAGTCGAAGGGCGTCCTAGGTTTGAAGAATCTTCGGGATCTTGTAGTGTAAGAAATTTCAGATGGCAAAATAAATATTTCATTCAACCAAGTTGAATTTTCTTTTAAAACATCACTTTTTTTATTGTATTTGTCTCAACTGGCAAACGCTTCCTTACAAACTGTGTAGTATGCCGTTATCTTATAAATAGCTCATTTGATATTTCTCAGCCTCAGTAAATTGACAAAGACGACTCATTGCGATATTTTGGCGTTGTGACGACCGGGAGCTTCCAACAGTATTTCACATACCTCATTGTTCAGCATTTTGTAGAAATCCGTCTCAAAGAAAGAAATGTTTGTTTTGTAATGCAAATCGTCATTAAAGTTCTTAAAAATGTTATTTAGTCTTTTAACGTACACCAGGGGAGTGACTTATGCGAGGACGACGCATAACAGAGTGCAAGCAGTGCAAGCTACGCAGAAAAAATTCAAACGCGTGTATCTCACAAAACGCTGTAATGTGCTGTAGTCTTATAACACGATCACTTTCCTCACACTTTCTTTTTCTTATAACAAATTGTCTTAAACCGGAAGTACGCGAAAGTAACGAATAAAAGTCTAGAAGAAAATTACGATATCTATATTGAACGCTCCAAATGCGCAAATTTAAATTTATAACAATAACTTAAACATGTATTCACAAAAATGGAAATAGTCTTTATTAGAAAATAAGAAAACCTCCTTCTACAAACTCAGATATTGGGCAGATCGATATCTTGTGAAGTCCATGAGTACTGATTGCACCAATATGCGATTTCTGTATCACATTCGTCACGACATAAATCAGAAGCCAACTGATCCCTACTTTGCAGCTCAGTTACGAAGGTATAGAACGGTGCATTGGATTTCTGTTTATGTTTACGTAAGGGATAGACATTACTCTCACGTAAGGCGAAATCTGACCGTCAGGGGTGTAATTTGAGTTTTTGGACTTTTGGCCAGCTTTTGGTGGTAATCTTTCCCCGCTGGCTGGCGAAGCCCGGAGGCGACCTACATCAGCTTGTGGCGATTTTCCCACCAGTGTGACACCACCCCAAAGCTCGAAGATCCCGACTGGGCTCCGGGCATGTGTGGTAGTGTAGTGCGTGTGAGTGTGTGTGTAAATAAGTGGTGATGATTGGACAAGGAAGAGGAAGAAAAGATCGCGCACGGACCATGGCCCGTTTGTTAGGGTACTGCTCTGGCATTCGCTTGGTGTAGACCGGAAAAAATACAGAAAACTATCAATCAGAGCGGTTGGCCGCTGAAATTCTACTCCATACTGTATATTTTGAACATGGAAATTGAATATACTCGTAGATTCAGGGATCTATTTTGGAAAAACATTTTTAACCTTAATTTTATATGCAGAAGACAAAGTGTTAATATAGGGAATTGAAGACAAAAAGCAGATGGCAGAAGATAGATTAAATCAAACTTCAATAGACTGTTTTGAAATATCCACGGAAAAAACTAAAGCTGTGGAATGTAAAGGTAAATATCCAGTGAAAACAAAAATTGTGATTGATGGAAAAATTATTGAACGGGTAAAATATTTTAAATATCTAGGTTGCTACATCACATTTGAAAGAGATATAGATTTAGATCAAAAACTAAATAAATTTAGAAATATCTGTGGCACAATACAAAAATATCTAAAAAATAAAACAAGGAAAGAATCAAGAATAAAATTCATTATACTAGCTATGTCAGTGTTAATATATGGATATGAAGCAAAAGAGCGACGTCAAAAAAAGGAAACTAATATACGGGCAGCAGAAATGAAATTTTTGAGAAGCCCTCTAGGTTATAACAACTTACATAAAAAGAAAAAAAATACAGAGATAAATAAACTGGGGATCGAACCACTGCTATAGAAACTAGAAAGAAATCAGAAATGAGGTATGAACATCTAAGAAGAATGTCCGATAGCAGATTACCAGCACTCGCAGTGGACTACAGATGCAGAGGAAGAGATGTGGGAAGGCCCAGAAGGAAGTGGGCACTGGAACACGTTCTAGATCCTAACCCTTGAAGTGCAGAAGAAGAAGATTCAAAATATTATTTGTGTATACATGACACATTCTGTATCTTAGGAACTCAAATCCTCACATTTCTCGCTCTTATTCACACATTCCTTTTAAAAATATATCGAGCGATCGGTCGTGAGTGAGTGTTGGGCTCAGATTCTTATCGCAACTCACTCGCGTGTTCTGGTGCAATTTGACAACCCTGACTTCCGACATTGGTATTCTACCGGACCAGACGTTCTTCCAGGGTAAGGAAGGTTTTTAATTCAAAGAATGAAACGTTAGGTAACTTTCATATCCGCCGTCTCATTAGAAGGAATGAAACTAAAATAGGGCGATGAGTCATGATATCATGTCTATGGCCATTTACACTTAATCTCCGATTTCTTCGAAGAATTAAACTGAAGCACAGAGCAAGTCCTACAAATGCGTGCGCCAAATTTCATTTTATTTTACAATTTTTTTACACGTGGTCTCTTAAAAGGATAAATTAAGAAAATTGCTGTAGTGGAGATGGTCAGTGGTCGGGAGAGGGTTTGTCTCTTAAAGGGGTATAACAAGCTTTCACAGTGTCTGTCCGAAGAAACCTCGATCGTTTAGAGGAGTGGTCGTTTAATAGGGTTGGTCTTTCAGTGAGGTTTCACTGTAATAGAGCGACCTAACATATCTTGTTTTCTAGTTTACGACATAAAATGACAGACAGCTTGCAAACACGGAAGAGTACATTCTTTTTTCATTTAACCCATAAATGCCGAGTTAAATTCACCGCACATTGTACGCTCTGTAATTGTAGTCTTGCTTGTTCGCACAGGACCTGTCATATGCCAGATCCAACCACCGTTTGCTACACTAGTAGAGCGCTCCTAACTTCCTACTGCTGGTTATATGAACATTTTGTTTCTAGAAGAAGTAGCAAAATCGTTAGACCTTAGGCGGACGAAGTTTGCTTTACGCGTCTTCTCCTTCCTACTTAAGCGCGAGCACGGAGCAGCTCAGCTGAGCTTGTGTTTCAGAAGCAGATTCCACAGACGCAAGCCATTCGCAGCACACTCTGGCCCGGGGCGTGCAATGCTTTCGCGACCTTAGCTAAATCGACATTTCGCTTTGTTAGTAAGGTTTGGCTACTTTCTTCTTCTTATTCTTAGTCTTATAATAATAATAATAATAATAATAATAATAATAATAATAATAATAATAATAATTTTGGTACAAACAATTCCCATGCATTCACAAAAGTCTTGCAGAATACTATAATGACATCATCACCCATCCTGAGAAAACACAAGGGAAAGCGGTTCTACTACCTAAGGATCATCAAAGAGAAGAACCAGCCAATTATCGTCCAACATGCCTTCCCACAATGTACAAGTATTTAACAACTATTATCACAAATAAGATCTATGCATATCTGGAGGGAAATAACATTACGACAGAAGAACAGAAAGGATGCTACAGATCATCAAAAGGTTGCAAAGATGAACTGATTATTGATATGACGGAGTCGCAAGGAATAACAAAAAAAACAACAACATAAAACAACACCGAAATATCAGCATGACATACATTGACTACAGAAAAGTATTTGATTCCATTCCACATTCCTATCAATTAGACATCCTAAATATATACAAAGTACATCCAAAAGTAACTAACTTTCTTCACCACATGCTGAAGAACTGGAACAGTTCTGCACCTGTCAATTAAACATCAGTCAGTAATCTTCAGAACCATCTACATTAGAAGAGGTATCTTCCAAGGCGACTCATTAAGTGCACTATGGTTCTGCTTGGCACTGAACCCACGCAATAAAACACTCCGTCGTACAACATACGGTTACAAAATAACCACACGTTCAAATGACAATTCCATCATCAACAATCAACTGAACGTGGATGAAGAACTGTCTACTACACATCCTAAATATATACAAAGTACAACACTGTTCTGCACCTGTCAATTAAACATCAGTCTGTAATCTTCAGAACCATCTACATTAGAAGAGGTATCTTCCAAGGCGACCACAGCACTATGGTTCTGCTTGGCACTGAACCCACTAATAAAACACTCCGTAGTACAACATACGGATACAAAATAACCACACATCAAAGGACAATTCCATCATCAACAATCAACTGAACGTGGATGACTCCATTCCAAATTCTGTCTACTACACATCCTAAATATATACAAAGTACAATACTGTTCTGCACCTGTCAATTAAACATCAGTCTGTAATCTCCAGAGCCATCTACATTAGAAGAGGTATCTTCCAAGGCGACTACTTAAGTGCACTATGGTTCTGCTTGGCACTGAACCCACTCAATAAAACACTCCGTAGTACAACATACGGATACAAAATAACTACACGTTCAAATGACAATTCCATCACCACATGCTGAAGAACTGGAACAGTTCTGCACCTGTCAATTAAACATCAGTCTGTAATCTTCAGAACCATCTACATTAGAAGAGGTATCTTCCAAGGCGACTCCTTAAGTGCACTATGGTTCTGCTTGGCACTGAACCCACTCAATAAAACACTCCGTAGTACAACATACGGATACAAAATAACTACACGTTCAAATGACAATTCCATCACCACATGCTGAAGAACTGGAACAGTTCTGCACCTGTCAATTAAACATCAGTCTGTAATCTTCAGAACCATCTACATTAGAAGAGGTATCTTCCAAGGCGACTCCTTAAGTGCACTATGGTTCTGCTTGGCACTGAACCCACTCAATAAAACACTCCGTCGTACAACATACGGATACAAAATAACTACACGTTCAAATGACAATTCCATCACCACATGCTGAAGAACTGGAACAGTTCTGCACCTGTCAATTAAACATCAGTCTGTAATCTTCAGAACCATCTACATTAGAAGAGGTATCTTCCAAGGCGACTCCTTAAGTGCACTATGGTTCTGCTTGGCACTGAACCCACTCAATAAAACACTCCGTAGTACAACATACGGATACAAAATAACCACACGTTCAAATGACAATTCCATCACCACATGCTGAAGAACTGGAACAGTTCTGCACCTGTCAATTAAACATCAGTCTGTAATCTTCAGAACCATCTACATTAGAAGAGGTATCTTCCAAGGCGACTCATTAAGTGCACTATGGTTCTGCTTGGCACTGAACCCACGCAATAAAACACTCCGTAGTACAACATACGGATACAAAATAACCACACGTTCAAATGACAATTCCATCACCACATGCTGAAGAACTGGAACAGTTCTGCACCTGTCAATTAAACATCAGTCTGTAATCTTCAGAACCATCTACATTAGAAGAGGTATCTTCCAAGGCGACTCATTAAGTGCACTATGGTTCTGCTTGGCACTGAACCCACGCAATAAAACACTCCGTAGTACAACATACGGATGCAAAATAACCACACGATCAAATGACAATTCCGTCATCAACCACCTGTTGTACATTGATGAACTGAAAATTTATGCAAAATCAAAAGAACAGCTCCACAAAATTCTTGATATGACCTCCAGATTCAGCAATGAGATACGTTTGGAATTTGGTAATGATAAATGCAAATCTGTTCATTTTGAAAAGGAGGAAATTCTAGCTTCCGAAGCATATTGTGTAACATCTGATGAGACCATTGAAGATCTTGAAAACACCAACCAGAACAAATATTTAGAAATACCGCAGCTAAAAGGAATTGATCACACAAAAGTAAAAAAGAATTTGAAACAGAACTTCTTACAGAGAATCAAAATCATACTAATGACTCAGCTGTATGGTAGAAACAAGGTTAAGGTGATTAATGCTTTTGCAATTCTATTATTTACATACACTTTTGGTCTGATTCAATGGCCAACTACAGATTTGGAAGACTTGTCAAGCACTATCAGAACGCAACTGACAGAACGCCGTATGAGACACCCCAATGCAGCAATGGAGGCATCACTCGTACTCCATCCCTGGGAGGAATTCCAGAGGTAGCATAGGAATTCCAGAGGCAGCATTTTGCATCAAAAGCAAACATCTCTCTATATGTCCCGAGTTATTTGCAAAGATGACATTAATGCAACACCTCTGCATCTCGCAGACAGCCATTATGCCCTACAATGCAAATAAATAGATGACCAGAAAGTACAATGGAAATTGAAAGCAATACATGGAATATTTGCTAACTAATTGGAAAATGTTTGTGTTGATGGAGAAGCAACCAATATTTGGCTTAAGAAAGGAAGTGTTTTTGGATAAACTACAGGATTCATGATGGCTATTCGAGATAGAGTATTACCAACCAAAAACCACAGAAAATTCATTCAAAAAGAAACAATCTCTGATGACAAATGTCGCAAATGTAACGCTATCACTGTGACTATTGAACATATTACAGGCTCCTATCGCCTCTTTGCGAATACGGAATATATGAAGAGACACAACAATGTGGTGAAACTCGTACATCAACATTTAGTAGGAAATGACACCAACGAAACTACAATCCCATACTACAAGTATGAATCTCCGGCTGTCATTGAAAACATCCACATAAAATTATATTGGGACCGCGAAATTAGAACTGATGACACTATTCCAGCAAATCGTCCTGATATTCTGGACAAAAAGAAAGTTCACATAATTGATGTTGCAATTCCACTCACTAACAGAATTGGCACTACATACAATACAAAAATAACAAAATACAAATACCTAGCGGATGGAATTTAAAAAAACTCTGGAAAATAAAGAAAGACACTATCCGGCCCTTAAATGACACGTGGCAGCCGGCCATGAGTCATTTAGTAAGAAAATTCATGGGTGAAGAACTTGTACATGAATGTGAACTACACCATGTGTTCAGTGAACGTTTAGTGAACTAAAACATGAAGCCAGAAGTACTATTAAAAATTAAATTGTTATTAATGTGTGTATTTTGTAGTTGTGTATGTTTTCTTATTTATTTTTCTTAAAACGCCTACAACTGTAAAAATGTAATATTAGTCCCTGTAATGCTATGTTAGTAATTAAGGCGTGTTTCTTGTCTTGGCCGAAGCACGGTGTTTCATGTACAAATTTATAATTGAGACTAAATAATAATAATAATAATAATAATAATAATAATAATAATAATAGCCAGCAGCTTAATCAAAGTAACACGAGTTATGAAAGCAATTTTATCCCCAAAATACATCGCCAGAACACTTAGCTTTCCCCGCTAGCACCCCATAATTCCTGTCCGTTTCGAAGACGTTCATTTATTTACAACGGCCAGTTATCTGCCCCAAGGCCCCCGGCGCTCCAGAGATAAACGGCGGAGCACGGCCTCCTGTCGCTATCGATTCTCAGGGGAAACAGGTCGCCTCATCGCAGACGATACCCCTTCCCCACCCCCGCCCGCTGCAGTCGCCACGCGGCGCCACGCCGCGCCGGTCTACCCAAGCATCGGATCAGGATTTTCTGACACATGGAAAGAAGAAGAAGAAAGAAAACTGGTGGAGCTACAAAAGCACATACATTCTAGCTTTATTTTTCAATCTGCAATTTTCGGAAAGTCAGAGAGGGGTACCAGGGGACCCCAAAACGTCCTCTATACTACAACTAAACTATAACTCTTAACTATAATTCGAGAAAGTAAAAAGCTTTTCAAAGGTTTTTGTGACTGTCAAGAAAACCGAAAAGCTAACTGTCAAGCAATATTGTCTAATTACTTCAAACATTTTTACTTTATAATACGGAGTGATATACGTAGTATGTAGAAAGTTATGTAATGATGCCAAAAATCAATTTCGAGATTTCTACGGAAATACGTTTTGGGGTCCCCTGGTACCGAAAAAGCGATTTTTTCAAAACGTCCGTCAGTCCGTCCGTCTGTCCGTCTCTCTGTGAACACTACTAGCTAGCTACTAAACCACACGTACGATATTTTCCAAATTCAAGAAATCCCTGTCCATCTGGCTCTAGTTGAAGTTTGAAATTTTGAAAATAATTTTAAAAAAATTTGGGGGTACTTTACATGAAGCCCCCGGACATTTTCAAAATTTTCTCAAAAAGTGGCTCCAAATTTTTTCTTTAAATTTATTGTTAGAATAGAGTAAAATACACCTATAAAGGTGGCATAGGTCCCATTTTCATGGTTACGTATGAATTTTTAACAATTACAAAAGTTTGAATTTTTACGTCGTCTTCAAACAACTACAAAATTGAAGACAGATTTTTCTTTCAAATGAAATTTGTTGTCCATAAATAGTTCTTTCATAAAGATCATGTAGATTTTTTTCAAAATTTTAGTAGTCTTCGTACAATAGTCCGTGCAAGATTTGCAATTTTAAAAATACCAAATCATGATTTTCTCAAAAAGGCTCCAAATTGTTCTTTACATTTTTGGTAGGGTTCGTGCCAAATCAACCCTATAACACGATGACATAAACGCTATATTACTCTATTCTTTTGCTTTTTCAAAAATTACAAAAATATAATTTTTTGACTTGTCTCTCACGTCGGTAACACATTAGAGGCGACTTCTTTACATTACATATTTAAGAGTACACGTGAGCCCGGCAGCACGGAGCGTAGCATCGCCTACTCTCTGCCTCCACCGTGTGTGACGTCGTGGGAATACACCGTAATCACAGACACGAACTTCAAAGATAAATATGTACAGGTTTATTCACAATATGTACAGTAATAGTTTAAGTTACTCAGCTCTGGTAGACGTTTACTTCCCTGACCGCAGGAGCTATCCTTAAAAATGAAATGACTGACTCGTGGCTCGCGCCACTCCTCAGCGAGCCTCCCGCACACAGCAGACAGCTCCGGCGACCTCGGTCACCCGTGGATATAGTCCACAACGGCGTCCCAACACATGGGTTGCCGCACGAGCCTAGCTCGGCTCCGCACCGCGCTGGGCGCAAGTTTTGTGCGTTCGCACGAGGGTTCCCACTCAGCTCAAAAAAAACCCGCCCCCGCGCTCTGCGTTCGCTCTTATATAGCTACCACCCACGTGACCTGAAACGTCACTGGGTTTTGATTACGGCCCGCGCTAGTCGCGTTGCCAGGCATTTTTGGACATCCATTTCCATGGATTCCAAGAATTTGTCACGCGGCACGCGGCAAAAATGCGCTGTCCCGCACTTTGGGCATCCCTTTCCCTAGCTCTTAGGATTTCTCAGAATACCTCGGCGTGTCACATCCTGCCTGGCCCCTGGCGTCTAATCCCTTGCCGCCGCACCTTTGTGGCGCCCCGGCGGTTGCTAGCTGTAGCCCTACAATACGTTACACGTGGGTGTCGCCGTGGAACACAGGGTTCGGGTGGTCGTCTACAACTCTCCACTGGAGATCGCAACAACCCACGCTGCCGTGATAACCCCCTCCCCTACAGGGGATAGACAGACAGAGAGGCGTTTTGGTATCAAAACCCTCAAAATGTTTATTTACGTCAATCATCGATTGTAGCAGCATTCTATTTACTACGTTTATGAGGAACTAAAAATGTTAATGAAAAAGAAATACTCATACAAGTTACACATATAAGCTTTACACCTATAGTTTTTATTATATTTTTTTTGACAAAAATAATTAAATAAATGTTCTCAAATAATGAATATGTGAAGTGGCAAAGTCTTTCTATCTAAAATATATAACATCTACTCAAGTTAATCCTTTAATGCCGGAATTAATTATTATAGAAAAAATGTTTTCGGTATCAGGGACCCAGGAAATAGGCATTAGGGCTATACCACATGTTAGAGAATATTTTTCTTAACTTAACATCTGGATTTATCCACTTTTTCGTTTTCAGGGCCCGAATATTGATTTCTTTCTGTCGAAAATCCGCCGTTTTTTCGCATAGCATTACATAACTGTCTCTATATCATGTATATTTCTCCGTATACGAGAAAGTAAAAATGTTAAATGGTAGTACAAACGCCTAGCGGCACAATAACCTACCACAGAATTTGACGATCAAATAAATTAACCGAACATTTTCAAAACCCTAATAATTGGTTACTGTCGTGACCGGCCGCACATAATTAAATGTGCCGCCACGAAAGGACGTCAGTAGGGCGTCACCACCCCTGGCGGCAGTGTTCAGCAACCAGCGCGGGCCAGCGGTGCTCGGCTGAGTGCGGCCGCCACGCCTGAGTGAGCGGGATGAGACTCGACCCCGCCCCTACTACACAGCCAGTCAACGGGCCTACGGCCCGGGGCAGCTATAAAACGGCCTCGGCGCGGTGCTGAGGCAGAGAGTGAGCGAGTGAGCGGCTGTGATAGAGCGACGATCTAATGATTAAGTGGTGGTTACTGTGTGAAGAGAGAGAGAGAGAGAGACGACGACAACTGCGCAACGACTTCGGACTTCCTTTTTCGGCTATTTGGTGACTCGGCATATCGTGGTACATCTCCTGGTTTTACGGCAACACGGCTACGTCTCTCTACAAATTCTCCTGGATATTCGGCACTATAGCTCTGTACCTGTTTCTGTCAATAAATTGTTTATTGAACCCTGGTGTATTTAATTTGGATACTTCAGTTACTTAGTGTTTAATTAACAGTTAACAATTTATGAAGCAAAATTAATGTGTGTTCATGGCGGTTCAGGCATGTACGTCTGGCTTTAAAGGGTTGTAGAATAATTCATATCAAGAGTGAAGCAAATTGGCATATTTTCATTTTGATCACTTGTTGAAACACATATTGTTCATTGAAGCATTGCTTTGTAATTTGGATACTATTGAAGACTTATTTCGTTTAAGTTATGTTTAGAAAGGGAAAATGTCCAAAACAAAATGAAAGCTATAGAAAATACCAGTGGCGTCTCCTGACTCTGGATCTAGAGTGTAAAGGAAAGTCTTAACGCTCACGCTTCTCATTTCGCGTTCATTTTTAGAGTAAAATTGAATTATATAAACGATATCCTGATGTATTTTAAATTATAATATTAGAAGAATGAGGGAAAGATAGTCGCAGAATAACAACAATAAGGGTGTTGTGGTTTATATTGGAATGATTGTAACAGTACAATTAAAAGTATTTAAAAATACGTGCTCGACATTTTTTCTACCCTTCCGTTGAAAAATTAAATTCTGAAATATTATTAAGTTAATACATGGTCACCCAATATCAACTACTCGTTTCTTTTCTTCATACGTAAGTGAATAAGCCATTATTTTAAATCGTTTGTACTACATTTTCACAATCCATATTCGAATAACACTAATTTCATGAGCAATTTCGCTTTTTTAAAAATTTATTTCTTCTCGTTCGACATTTCTGTCTCTCGAGGAGTTTGAAAATAGTACATTTTATATTATAACATTTTGGATATGGCCATCCATAGAAAGGAGTATTCATTCCTACTCGTGAACATGGTCTAAGTTTCGAAGGTGTTTGTTCAGGCTTCAAGGTTTGGTCTGAGGTGTAAAGTTGAAAGTTAAGGTAGCGCTGGGAAGGAAAAAACAAGTTACGGTGGTCTCAGTCTATCCTTACGGAATCTTGATTTAATACGGGGCCATGAAGCACGACGGCCAAGATTAGATATTGTGGAACAAGTTGAAGAGTAAAGATTTTGATAGAAATGGTCGGCTATGTTACTTATGTGTTCGTCTAGTGGATATATATTTAGCTCGCAATGAATTTGGAATAAACCATGGTGCCTTGAGGGACTTTCTTAGGAACTTATTTTGGAATGCAACTAACTTTTGGAGGTTATTGTTTGCTACGCCACCCCATACTGGACATGTATAGGTTAAAGTGGGTTGAATAATTGATTTGTACAGTAATATTCGGCTTTCTTTACTAGTGGCAGATCGAGAGTTAATTAAGGAAAACATTTTTGATGTTTTGATTAAGGCTTTATTAGCAGTTGCGTGGATGTGGCGTTTCCACTTGAGTCTTTTGTCAAATAATACTTGTAGGTACTTCACCGGTGAAGAGGTCCACGGGATGAGATTTCCCTTGATGTTAAGTTCGGGGGGATTTTTCGGTCGGTGTAATGTGAATATATTTGCGTTGCATTTAGTATGATTTAGCTTTATTCTCCATTTCAGAGTCCATTTAATAAAATTGTTTAGACCGTTTTGAATATTCTCCTTCGCTATTATGATATCGATATGAGAGGTGAATAGTGCAATATCATCAGCGTATAAAGCACGTTGGAGTGGCCTTGGATTGGCATTTCATGACAAAATGTTAAATAGTAAGGGAGTGAGAACTGAACCCTGTGGTACTCCTGCGGCAATAGTGGGAGGGGTAGATGTGTCTGTGTTGACTTTAACTACAAACGATCTGTTCGGGAGGAAACTTTCCGAGATCTTTAGTAGCTATTCGGGTACAGCAAAAGTTATCATTTTGTATAGGAGGCTTTGATGACAAACTCGGTCATTTGCCTGACTTACATAAAAAACTCTCACTATGTTCCTTTTGGTGAAAACCGTTAGCTATGTCTTCAGTGATACGCAATAATTGATGGGTGGTGGAATGGTTTGGTTTGAATCTAAATTATTCCAATGGGATTGCTTATAAATTGGTGATAAATATTAGTAGGCTTGTATGGATTAAACGTTCAAAGATTATTGATAAAATTGGAAACAGACTGATAGATATAAAGTTTTCATCTATCCTTGGGTTTTTCGCCTGGAGAATATCTCAATCACGGACGCTCGCTCACTTGCAGCAGGTCGTTTAATCGACGTACAACACGTAGTGGTAGTAGAGCTTAGGGTGAGTTTCTATTTTGTTAACAATACAGAAAAATCAAGTCTGTTCGTTTCTTTACCGTTAAAAATAAGTTTCTATAATTTGCCAACGAAAATATCTACTTTTTGAAATGTTAATCTCTCGCTTTTTAAATTTGTTATTATTATTATTATTATTATTAATATTTCAACTATTAATAGTTAAATTGTTGGGAAGGGATTCTGAAACTCAAGAAAGCGTGCGCAGATGATTTTCTCCCCCATACGTCACATACAGTTTTTGACTGTTTTTGACTAAATAAATAAATAAATAAATAAATAAACACCTTCGCACGTTTCGTCATTGATGGGGGAGGGGCACATGCGCTGCCGCCACCCGATATGTCCCTTTTAGTATCCTTTTCAATACGTATATGCAGAAAATGTGATGTGTGCCCTTTCTGGAATTGACAATTCAATTAGATGTTTATGAGCATGGAATCAGTGGGGTCATGTTAAAAAGGTCATGATTGTATTGCGTTCATGCCCGTCTTTGTATTTCTGTACATTCTTCAATCCTCTCGGAAATGCACGATGTAATTCGACATTTCAGGCGATAAGTCAGAATTATCTACTGCTTTTCCTCTTTCTTTGTTCCGATAACGACAAAACTTTTATCGGACGCTTATCGGACAAGCTTGCTATTTGCGTTGGGCTGGATGCCTGCCGGCAAATAAGAGCAGCAGCACAATGCAAGGAAGCAAAGCTTCAGTTTTTTACACGACTGAACTGTAACATGTCCTGTTGCTAAATAAATAAATAATGTAATTTCTTAGTAATAATGATATGCACAAAAAGTAGTTGACTTATTGTCTTAATATTAATTTCCTCATATTATATCAATCATCATAACATTATTCGAATAGTTTTCTACGAGTTCTTTACCACAGTTACGTCTTTATGTAGCCAATTCCACAAACCGCAAAAATGGAACGAATGCAAGAAATTCTCGCCGCTTTCAATTTAGACCGATTAATGATATACGGAAATACGCAACCGCCTATAGAGCAGAGCCACAAACTTTCATTTTTTCGCCTTACTACAAACTTACGTAGTAAATAGAAAATATGTAATGCTCCGGCAAACATTTTCTTCAATAGATAAAACTCGAATTGTAGGCGTTGTCAATTTATTAATTATTTAAATGACAACCACAATTTACCACTGAATCAGTATTCGAATTGTAGGGCCGGGTGTGGTGAAAGTGGACAAATCTTGTTTCTCCTTGTAGTAAATTACTTCTTCTAATTCACTATGTACGCAGTCAGTCCATGTTTTGAGGGTCCTTGATAAAGAAAATCGGTTCACAGTAAAACATTTATCTGTCCGTCCGTTCGTCTTTTACTTTTTTCTGTATTATGAGATGAAATTAAATAATTAAATATTGCTTCAAGATATTTTATGCGTTTTTGTTGTAAAAACATTGCGTTACGTTGTCATTCCTTTGGGAAGAAAGGGATTAAATTCAGATTCCTCAGTTTCATCACTAAGATTCGTTATTAAAAACTACATAATTTTTAAAGAAAGGTGACTATATTCTTTCATTGTAAAGCTGATTTCAAAGTTAAAATCTCAAGTTGTCTGGCTCAGTATGCGACTTGAAAGCAAGGAAAGGAGAAACCCAAGTGTAGAGACAGTACCCTTTATCCGCTAGGATGGGAATGCATTTCGCAGAAGGTAGTAAGTACTTCAGTAATTCTTTTCACTGCTTTCGAGTACTTATGGTGTATCGATAAACAGCTACCTCCTCCACATTTCTTTCTCGACGAAGCACCGCCCCAGCCGGGACGAGTTCTTAACTCCAAGCCGGTCTACCCCCATGTGTGTTTGCGTAGAACATATGAACGTAAGTGTGTGAGTAAAATAGGAGGATAGGTAAAGGTTGAGGAAAGAAAGATCGCGTGCCGTCCGTTTCCTGTTTGATATGGCATTCGGCATTCGCCTGGTGTTGAGCGGAGGAACCATAATTCTCATCCAGACAGCGGCTTAATTGTTCCTAACTAAATAGTGTCGAAAAATCCATCCTCTGTCGGGATTTGAAACCCAGGACCTCCAGATGAGAGTGACTGAATAGTTACCGGCATAACCGCTCTGAACAAAACACAGCCGATTAAAATCTGTATGATATTCTTTACTAAGGGAATACCATATCTTCGTATGACCACTTCGAAAAGGTTGTACTTTGGGTGCTGCTCCCTGCCAGTTTTGCGCGAGTAACGCTACACTGCAGTTTCTGGTCTTGAGGAACGATTTCCAATATCTTCGCAGAATGACTGGAGATCATGGAGGTAGACATCGCTGATATAATTTAATCCAGAAGCTGCAAAATTAAAACTGGAACTTGCTAATATTACTATTACTTACCCCGCTGTGTTCGAGTCGCCATAGTGTTCTCTTGGCTATACCAAAGAGGGGCTCAAAAGGATCGTAAGTTGATGCCTGAAGCAAGCAAAAAAAATTCAACACAATAATAACAACAACAACAACAACAACAATAATAATAATAATAATAATAATAATAATAATAATAATAATCGTTCACCGTGCGAATTTGCGCTGAATTCACAGTGGGGAAATCCGGGATTTGCCTCCCGGGGTTTTCGTGGTTTTCCTCGGTCATATAGGCCAATGCTGGGATGATTAAAAAAGGCCACGATTACCTCTCATCATCATCCTATCACTTCACAATTCACGATTCAACGCTTATCAATCTTGTCTTACGAAGGGATACAACCAAAAATATAATATATAATTAAATACGTTAATTAATAACGTTAATCTCTCTCCAGGATAGAATATGACTGGGCCGCGGAAGCGAACGTGTAGCGTGATAAGAAATGGCCAATACGCTAATAATAATAATAATAATAATAATAATAATAATAATATACTAATAACAACAATAATAATAATAACTTCTGAATTGATCATTTTGCTAGTGTAGTTTTGTGTTCAGCAAGGAAAGAGGAAGACAGAGGAAGGAAAGATCGCGCATACATTTCTCCACACACTGGCTAAATTTGATCTATGTCTCGTAAATCCGTGACCGTCGCGTCGGTACTCGAACCTAGGACCTTTTGGTCACAGTCACGGCAGGGACATTGGCAATCCCGGCTCTCATCAAAACTCAGTTTACGCGATGAGCTCCTCCCGAGCCTAGGCTCCTTTAAAAAGCAATTCTTTTGTGGCCATGGCGGTGCTGTGAGATTACTACTGGGGGGGGGGGGGGAATGGTTGGGAGTTTCTCCTCATAACCACTTCGATCGTTTTCTCGTCGCCTAAAATACGTGTAATTTAAAACTTGATCATATTCAATTTCGTCATAGCTCTTAACTAAAAAATTATTCATTCAATCATCAAAACATATATTTTATTTAATAATTATCTAATTAAACTCATAAGAAAAAATATAAGAAGCAGACTTTCTCCCTTTGCTGAGAAACTACCTCTGAGAACGAAAAATAAATGAGGGAAGATAATAGCATATTTAAGAAATAGATGATGAAAACATAATTAAACGTTACAATTACCTCTTCTTCAGATTCCTCTTCTTCTTGCTTTTCCTTCTTCACTCTCTTCTCTTCGGCCTTAACAGCCAGAGCATGAACAAATGAAGGCAATCCCTATAAACAAAGAAATGTTGATGAAACTTTAGCTGCGACACAATGACATAGGATATATTTATATTTATTTTTGTTCTATATATCCTATGTGATTGTGTGCAGAAGGAGTAAGCAATTGCAACTTTTATGCTACAAGTTATAAATGAGGTAGTAGCTTCCGAATGTTACCCTTGAAGTAGCTGTGCAAAGTTATGTTTGGAGGAGTAGCCCAGGTCACTGAAGGTTGCCTTGATTGGCCGGTTTATCTTAGGAGGCTAGAACGCATTATTTTGTATATTTATTTCACGTCAACAGCATACAAAGGAAGTAGTAAGTAGTATGTAAGTAGAAGGTGATATGGTGTGACATTTGATGCTCGTCATTAACAAGACGGTTGACAAGGTTAACTGAAGCGTCTGAGATATTGTTGGAGGAAGTGGAAAGAAAAGTGTGAACGAACATCCCATTCAAACAGTCACTACAACAATCGAAAAGGCGAACCAAGAGACTTTAAGATAATAAGAATATAAAATAAAATCAAGTTTCCATTCACAGTATCGCCAAGAATATGGCGATGATAATCAATGAGGCGCATTCAGAAAGTATGTTTCCCCAGGTCGTCAACAAAAAAAAACCAACACTATTTCACTGGAAAAAATGTATTGTAACAAATATAACACATGTTGCACTATTTTCCCAAATAATCATCACAATAATTGAGACACTTGTCATAACAATTGTGGGATCAACATTTACATCCCTGTGTCGTTGAACTTCTGCCGTCTGGGAGAGGTACCGGTGTTTGACAGCCAGTTGCAAGTCCGCCACTGTAATATGGGGTGAACCCACACGGCTCGGCTCACGTTCGATCGGAAGAATTTCCGATGGTAGATATTGGACCATCGCCCTTTATGCTGGCGCCACACGAGCGTGAAATGACGGATGTTAAAAGTGCGTCCGTCGTAGCGCAGCAGTAACGCATACGGTCCATGACACGTTAGCACACTGCAGTGACGTTCGTTGCCAACAATGTCTGTCAAGTAGCTGCCAACGGACGTTAGCCCCAAAAATACATACGTTCTTCCTGACGGACATTGTGGCTTACGCAATGAGGTGCATAGCGTGCAGTATTGATATTGCCATTGAGAAGTATTGACATTGAGCAGTCTTCATAGCATGGAGTATTCGCGACGTACGTTATAAGTACGTTGAACAAATTATATACTTTTTTTTCAATCATAAAATGAATAGATTCAACATTGAAAGATTAATTAACGAAGTACACATGTAAGTATTTCTTCTGTTGGTAAAGCACATCCATAATGGTATCTTGCCGTTTCCCATGGTAATGTAATTTCGATTCTCTGAATGCCGACTCAGACGTTTGGTCATAATTTAACTAGTAGTGCTATAAAATGGCATAAACATTCTCGTACTAGTTATTTTTCTAATAACTTTGGTCTGGGCTAGCTTTTTGGCCTTGCCCCATCCTCTTCCCAGCTGCCATCTATCGCCACTCAATGTATTGAAACGAATTTAACCTGTTTTGGGCTGCCGAATAATGATTTATCTGTCACGTTGGGCTGTCAACGTAACCGTTTGCCTACTCTCTCTCTCTCTCTCTTCTCTCTATCTGATCCTTGCTGCCAAATAAATATGGGCGCCTAGCTAACAACACATATCTTTGCACCTGTTGGACTTCAACCTTGCCCGTCTGCTAGCCAATTACTTACTCTGATTCCACTACTGGCGTGAATGTGTGGTTGCTTCTATACAGAAGCGACAGCGTGGTACCTGTGTGCGGGCGGGTCAGCATCTATCTACTAAATTATAACGCATTGTTTCAGAATTTTTACTGACAACACAACTATGTTTGTCTTCATTTATTTTAATCTCCAAAATTATTTCTCCCTCTTCCCTTCCAAACACATTGAATAACTTGTAGCAGATGCAGCACTGGGAGGTGTCGTGCTGCGAGTGCGACTACATACGGGGATCAGAACGGGTTTCAGGGGATTGTTTGCCTTTAGGGGAATGATAGACAATATGCACTGATAATGAATATAAATTTAATTGCATAATAATTATGAATACATCTGGTTTTGGTTTATAATAAGCCGGAGGACCATAGAAAGTTTATAAAGTTACTGACTGCTCTTCTTTCTTGAAGTACACTTGGGTTTAGCTTACTTACAGTTTGTAGCAAGGAAGGCACCAACCCAAATCTCTCGGCTGAGTGTGTCGCTGTCCGGGCTGAGGTAGGCTCCAGGCAGTTCGGTGGTGCGAACTGGCATGGGCGCGGACTCAGATGACCTGAGCTGGTTGTGGAGTTTGCCGTGAATTCGGCCAGGAGGTGGCTGCGGTCCGCGAGTGGCACGAATTTGAGGCAAGCTTGTTTTGGCCGTACTAATCGTCTTGATAGGCGAAGCAGGAACAGCCGACCTTGATGAGTTTTGCTGGTCAGTCAGTTTAACAAGTTCGGAGCAGTGTAGTTTGAGAAGTTCTGTTTAGTCTGTTCTGTTGAGTCTGTTCTGTCTGTTCTCTTGAGTCTCTCTGTTCTGTTCGTTCATGTGGGAGCGAAGTCGCAGTATTTATTATATTGCGGGTGTGATTGAGGTCGTGGAGGGGAGAGTCACGTGGCTGTGACTTGGGCCTATGGTAAGGCGGGAAAGTTTGAAGTGCCCGCGATCGGCTCCCTATTCGTGATGCGCCTTCGGGCCTGGGGAGAGGAATGTCACGTGACATTGGCGGCGATCGGAAGCAAAGGCGGTGGCACGTGGGGTGACCGCGATGGCGGCCTGTTTGTATTTGAGATTTCCACGGGAATAGGCATCTGGCTTGCAGGTGGCCAAGGAGCGGGGCGGCGCGCCGGCAGTGCACCTGAAGCTCTCTTTGTCGGCGAGATACATTAACGGGCTTATATTTGCGAGGGAGGCCGGAAGCGATTCCCAGAAATATTTGTACACATTTCTTGGTCGCTTGTCAGGTAGCGAGCGATGGGGTGAGTGAAGGGCCCCGCGCGCCGGGGTGGCCCAGCCCTAGGCTAATGAGGGCTTAGACCCCAGCTGGCGGCCCCGAGAAGCGGCGGTCAATGTTCTGGGCGGGCGTGGGCCCGTGAGAACGGCGGTTTGCGCGGAAGACACTGTAAATGTTTTTATTGCCCTTTTGTTGGATTTTTCGAAGTGCAGCGGCGTGCTGGCATGCACAGAGAGCGACTTGTGAGAGGTTGGTGAAAGTACGCTCTTAATAGTGGGTGACCGCGCGGGAAGACAGCTTTTAAGGGCTGCGCCTTGGTGGCGAGATTGAAAATTTGATCGCGAGATTGAAAATTTGATCGCGAGATTGAACAAACTAACATCATCGTTACCCTCCGAAAACACATATACATAAGCCAATACCCTTTACGTAACAAAAATCAACAAATAAAACAAAAAAAAAGAAAACAACATATCATTCACACTGAAATTAAAATTGCAAATCTCATACATACTGAATGCGCATTCTGTATACTCTTTATGAATCTACTTATATGCTAATTAACAGCACTTGATCTTCTACAGAATGCGTCACCGCTGTTAAAACAATCCATGCAATTTACTTCCCTTTTGCTGGATCGTCGCCGCGACAGACAGCGCAATTCACGTTCGTGGTCGATCTCCAGAGAATCGCCACTACGTATCACTTGGCAACCTCTTCAGCAACCACACAATCCGCGAAACGGGCGTGATTCGTCACAACATAAACATCGCACATATACACTTGGCACCTCGTTACTGTTCATTATTTAAAATTCTATTGCGCGGATACTTCGCGTCATTATTTAAACAAAAGAATAAAAAAAAATTTAATCTGCAAGTGTTCCAAAATTCCTTTTTATCGCGTTAAAAAAGACTTTTATTGATCTATATATCAGCATGTCCGCCATTCAAGTTTATGCCGCGATCTAGTACAAATTACGTCATCGTACTGCCACCGTTCAATAAAACGCGCGTCATTAAATTTTAGTTCATTACGCTTTAAATATCCGTACACTATTAATACAACTCATCAAAAATGTCTTAGAATTTGTCAAGTTCAAAAAATATTTAAAATTGTCACGATGGCTAGCGTGAACTCCGCGTCAGTCTAGCGCAATACTCCTTCTTTTTGCTCATTGTTCCCCAACCTTTTTATATTCTTGGCTCGAACAAAAGCGCATCATCTTCTCGCTGCCCTGAATAATTCGACTAGAAAATATTTCTTATTTACGTTTTTTTTACTGTATTATGTTCCGTTGCTGGTTCCACATTGTATCTTATATTTTCCTGATCATTGTGACACCGTCTAAATATTTTCTAACGCCTTATTTCATTAAATGTCGTAATTTATACTTCGTCACCTTCTTGTGACATCATCGCCCCGTGTCACTTGTTTTTCCATAGTCTTTATATTAAAATGATTAATGTTAAATATTCAATTCGCCTTCCCGGCGTCCCCCAAAATCAGAATCAGTTCTAAAATTTCCCCCTATTTTCCCTTAGTACTTTTACCAAGTCTCAGCCTAATCCTTTTAGGCGTTCATTTTATATTTATAAGAAAAGGTATTTGTCTTGACTTTTGCTTGCCAATAATGACGTCCATGCGTACTTCTTCATCGAGCGGAACTGTATGATTACGAATATTTCACTAATTAACTCAACCCCTGGCTCGATTTTGACGATTTTTGTTTCAAATGATTCCTAAAATTGCACTTTAATAATTGTTTATGTCCGGTTTGCTTCTCTTTCGCACATTTAATTAATTTAAAAGAATGGTTCGTGCGCGGTACTGCCGTCATCTGTTTCTTGGGTTTAAATTTTATTATCCTAATGAAAAAAAACTTTAATTGCCGAAAATACGAAATGATTATTCGTATTTTTCACGCTAGTGATCTAATTTTATTGCTTTTTTTATTGCTAATTTTATTGATTTCATGTATCATGTTTTAGTTAAAACCATTGTTTATATTTAAGATTATTATGCCTCTCCAAAATAAAAAATCTTTCACATATCAGTAATTTGTTTAGAGGTTACATTTAAGTTTCTCACCGTACTCTGTAAGATTTTAATGTCTTCGTACCCTTGAAAGACAAATTTTGTCGAACAAGGATTATTAAATATTAAAAAAAAAAGAATTTGTCGCCGTATTTTTTATTATTTAGAAAACCTAATTCACATTCTAGTTCAATTTTATCATTTGTTGTTATTAACGAAATATTAAAAGAACTACATCTAATATCTACAAAACTAAGAACAACATCTAATATCCTGTAGAATTTCTTCTAAGGTCGGCAGAGCGAGATCTGACACTTGACGTTTCAGAAGGAATTTCTTCATAATTTGTGGTTTTACGTACTCCAGAATGTGCAAATTAAATGAATATTTAGGTTTTCTTCTGGCGAAGTTGTACAAGTAAACAAGAAGCGAGTATTTATACACAGAACAATCACATGAAACACACCCACATACATACAGAAAGAAATATATTTATTAATTTCAGTTTCACATATTTATTACCAATTATTATTTTTTAGATATTACACCAGTGTCATAACACTGTCACAGCAATTATCATCTCTTCGGAAGAAGCACACATTAGTGGAGGGATTTACCAGTTTATTTACTGTTACCAGAAACACGACGAGGAGGTTCCTTCCATGTTCCCATATATACAAAAGCTATATTTATCCTTCATATTCATATTTACAGATTACCCAAGAAATAAGCAAAGGAAATAATAACTATGTGTACACAATTATTTTCATACATTCCAAATTTCTAACGTTTTCCTTTGCGACACGTGTATTTTAATGAGACACTAATCTTAACAATTAGCACCCTAAATTACTCAAACTAAATGTTTCCTTGGGAATATTTTTAATATTTTCTTCGGATTATATTTAAATATTTCTCCTCAGAAGGTTCAAAAAATTGCTTGAAGCTGCGGGACAGTGTTATTAGACTGTGTTGTAATTATTTATTACATTTTACAAAAAACTGATTATCTTAAGTTGGATTTGGAAACTTTATCAATAAAATAGATATAAATCGTGTTTATGAATTGAAAAAATAATTTGATGAATCTACTGCCAGAGTAATTCCTCATAAATCGTTTAAAATCTATGAAAAATCATACAGCCTGTAGCTTTATAGTGGTTGGAAAGATTTCCAAAAATGACACAAAAGTTTTTTTACATTTCTCATGTCATTAATATTTACATTACGGGCATTTCTATACATTATTGCATTTATGGGTACAAGAGCTTTAAATGACTTCTTATGAAGTTTCTCGCAAAAGTTTTCTGTGAAAATGAGCTCAAATATTCGCACTTTCGGAAATGTTCAAACGGCATTCTCTCAAAATGGCTCCAAATTCTTTCAATGAAATTTAGCCCATATTACGAGGTTTTACTCTTCTATAATATTCTTAAAGTCATATTTCAATTCTTCTTTTAATAACAAAATGTTAAAAAATGTTTTTATGTGGCAATAGACGACAGCTGGGAAGAGGGTAAGGCAAAATCGAAAAGCTAGACTAGCCGCAAGAGGATAAGTAACTAGAGTGTGAAAGTCTTTCCATTCGCCCTCCAACTACTTTCTTACATACTGCTCACGTTGAATGAAGTTATGTTAACCTGCGATTTTTCGGCAGAACAATTTTTTTTTCGGCCATTGACACCGAGAATGTGTCTTTTTTCATTTTACGGTGGTAATAATTTGTTTACAACAAAACTGTCGGTCTACCCGTCCGTCCGTCTGTCCAAACCATTTATCTGTCTTGCTGCTAAACCATAAGCAAGATTTTCACCAAAATTGATTTTCCTCGATCGATCTGGCAGCTGCCAGGATCCCTTGAAAATGAACGGATATTTTTACTACATGGAGGTACCCTACATGAAGCGGCAGTATTTAAATGATGGAAATCAGTATTTAAAAAATAATACTGATATAATGAAGAGTTATTCTATCTCTACGTACATAATTTGTTTTTTCCTTTTATTTTTGTAAGTTGGTCCCATGACAGAACCTATAAGATTATGTTAAATATGATTTACAGGTTTTTAAAATGTTTATATTCTTCCACGAATAGTAGTTGTATCTGTACTGTAATTTAAATGTAACCTATCATATGTAACTTCCACATAACAAAGATAAACGTGAATAAACATTGTATATTTAGTTCTAGCAAAACGTATTCTTTCAACACAGGCAACGTCCTTAAAAATAATTACAATTAACAATCTTCCTGATTTTGGTTTCATTGTGATTGGATCAAGCTGAAATATTTGAATTGAGTTTAATCGACAGTAGCGGGTTCAGGTTGAACCTACGGATGCTAAAATACGTGTATAAATTAGCTAATTTCAGTTCACCAGTTTTATGCACCATGAGTACAACCACTCTCAAACAATATTCCAGAGCCCAACTTGAAGATTCTAATCGTTTTGACTTGAAAACGGCTGATACTGCAGACCATCTACAATTCCCTCGCCGGCAGTTGCTCGTCGCCTTGAGCTGGTTTTTTCGATTAGCTCTACCGAGCAGCCTGATTCCTTGCGGGCTTGTAAAAGGTAAAGGCCAATAGAAAAAAAACCTGTCCGGCTGTTCCAATCAGCACCAAATGAGCCACTTATTATGGCCTGTGATTATGGTTGCTTGTGCAGACGAATGCACTGCATGTCTGATTTAAAAACTCAATTGGAAAGAAAATATACTTACATACACACAACGCATACGTACACCCCCACCCCCCACCCCCCATATATATATATATATATATATATATATATATATATATATATATATATATATATATATATATATATATATATATATATATATGAGACTGACGACGTCACCAAGCGTATGTTTAGATTGCAAGATAGGTTAAGGCAACAATTAACATTCCCTCATTAGCCCCCTCTCAAATTCCTAATAAGTCCAATATAAAGAAAAAATCTCACTTCTATAATCGTGGTAGTATGGTATATGATTGATCATGTGCTACGTACATGTGCATAATGCTGCAAAGAACGTGTTAGAACAGAAATCCAAAGACAAGTGCCCAGTGTGAATTAATTGCATTTTAAATAGATCCAGCACGTTTCTGGTCGCATGCGCAAAAAAGCGTAAGATGAGCCTAAAAAGTGCCTTCCTTGCGTCTCTCTTTTGACTGTTAGAATACAAAACATTCTTATCAAAACTGGGATGTCAGACCAGCTGTCTCTGAAATGGTGGCTGGGTCTTTTGTTTTCATATAAGCTTTGAAAATTGCCAAACACATTTTCTTCTGTTTTGAATTGTGTATTATATATATAATCAGGTAAGTTCAGATCTTTTTGTGTTAGCTACCCTCTTACGTGTTTTAAACAGAATGCATAGTACTTAAAAATGTATTATTTCTAGCCTGATGATGGGGCAAATTGAGCCTTGAAACGTTGCTTTTTAGAAATATGAATAAATGCATTATTAAATGCAATAGTTCTTTCAAGAAACTATTCGTCTGATAAAAGGTCAATATAATTTTCCTTGATAATAATAGAAAATTACGAACAAGAATTTTAAAAATTGAAAATAATTTTCAGGGCTCTAGAAGTCTGATATATCACAAAATCGGAACTATTTTTTGTAGTTGTGAGTGTAGCAATTTGAAAAGATCTGTAAATATGTTAGCAAAGAAACAAAAACAAGAATGTTATCTTATTGAACTATTAGATATAGAGAATTAGGATCAAAATCATAAGTTGAATTTGAACTCCAGCTTTGTATGCACTGAAGATTCGCCTTTGGAGAACTGAGAGCAAAGAAATTGAGTTTGTTGTTTGCGAAAACGGGTCAAATAACTGATTAAAGAAGATATAACTAATTGGAGAAAAATAAAACTAAAATGAAACTAAAATGAAAATCTACGAAGTAATGGCTCCACCAGTATTGACAAATAGAAGTGATTTATAGAATTTAATAGCTAAAGAGCAACAAAGAATACAGGTAGCAGAGATGAAATAAAAAAAAAATTAAAATATTGCTTAATATTAGATAAAGTAAGAAATTATGAAATTCGATATGATATAAATCTATGTATGTAGTACATTGGCACAACAGCCTCTGACGAAGTATAGGTCTACCAGCGACGTCCTGGCCTTGCGGTCATGGGTTACGGAGTACGTGGGTTAGCACGTAGGCATCCCTAGGCCGTGTTCTGGTCTCCTCAACCTGAGAAGTGAGTTTTCTCGTCATCAAACGGCAACATATACTGGGACATTGCGACGAAAACGCACGCTACAATCTCGCCCGACCGGGAATCGAACTCTGGATCGCATCATGGAATGCGAGCATGCTGAGCAATGCGAGGGTGGTATAAACATATTCAATGAACAACCGTACTCAATAAGATAAGCAACTCGGGAAACAACACATGAATAGATTAGCACAAGAGAAAAAACAAACAAAAAACACAATGCTCTTATACACCTATTGGAAGAAGAGAATTAGGACGTCCATAGTAAAAGATGGTTGAAATGAAGATAGAACAGGCTCTAACGCCTAATCCATGATAGTAAAGAAGAAGTAGAAGAAGATGAAGAAGAAGAAGAAACTAAGGTTAGCCTGAGGTAAGTCATATCAAAATACGTTATTATTGAAAACCGTAAAACTCAATCTTCTGAAACGTGTCGCATACTGCGGACTTGGAAATAATTCTGAGAATTGCGATGACGCACTTCGGCGCGCTAGTGAGAAGGATTTACGGCTGTTGCACAAATTTCTCGTCAATTCCGCTGGGCGTCGCGTAGCATTGTCAAGGTATTTTTATCTCGGTCTCGTGCCCCGGCACGAAATTGACTTCTCGCGACGGTCGACTGGCGCTTCCGTCCAGAACAAGTCTTAGATTTCTAGCTTTCACCTTTGGATGTGCAAGCTGCTATACGTTTAGATCAGCGGTTCTAAACATTTTTCTTCCATCGACCACTTTGAAAAGAATGGTTGACCCTTTTCAATTTTTCTTTAATATACAGCAAACAATATTATTATCGCATAAATAATTGCACATAACGTACTTAAAGATTATGATTATACGAAAAATATGAGCAAGGTTTGGAAAAAATTGTTAGATGTCTTTTTGTTCTATTGCTATTTTTAAACCTACAAATATAAACAAAATCGCAAATTATAATTACGTTAAAGTTTTATTTCATTAATGTGAATGATGTGAAATTCGAAAAGTTGTGCGAATTTGTAGTTTATTATTAGGTACATTTCAGCTTTATATGAGAAAAAAATTTGTTTATAAAAATATAAATTCATAAATATTTTTTGTAATTTATGGGAACTTGATCTCCATTATAACGATCACTTGTCTATGCATGTTCGGATATTGACCCTCAATGGACCCCTTTATCTTAAATTGATTTCATTGACCCCCCTGCCCCTTTAAAATGTCATCGATCCCCCCCAGGGGTCCATTCCCACCCCGTTGGGAACCCTTGGTTTAGATCATGCGCATAGGTGTGCGGGAAACGAAGTCCCAGGGGAGGCATGGCTCCCCACTAAAAGGTTTGAAAGCGTAAATATGTAAATTAAACGTATACAGAAATAAAACATTATTTTACAGAGGAAAATGATGTTTACCACTCCACAAATACATTTTAAAATTTAAAGTAATTACGACAAACCGTTGGACACATGAGTCTATCCATATATTATTACCGTACCTGTGCGATTTAGTATTATTTCCTAGAAATATAAAGTATGAAAAACCGTCATTTTAGTTAGTTGTAAAAGTCTGCACTTGTCGCGCTGCACTCATTAAATTATGAACTCGTTGACTCGCTGTTTTTCAACCATTCATAGTATTCAACGTGTTATATATAACACGGAGTTTAAGTAAAGCTTTATTCACACGGGAGAATAGTAGTGTCCCGAACGCGAGAGACATATTTCTCCCCAGTAAATAGAGCCCGTGTCACATACAAAACTTTATTTTTAAACAATATTTATTCGTATGCACACCTATGCCACGAAGACGAATCACTATAACAGGAGGCAGGCAGCCTTCTGGGATCACCTTTAGGTGGCTGACGAACCAACCTTCAGCTGGTTTGCATTGTTTCTGCTTGGAAGAATGGAGAAATTTTTGAATCAGGCAATCGATATAAATTATTCAGACTCAGATGGAGATCTACAAATTCCTGATGATATCATGAAAGAGGCAGAAGGTGCTGTTTCAAAATCATTGCTTGAAAAATCGACGCATATCTACGAAAAAAGTACGGAAGTTTCTGCAAATGGAGAAATGAAAGCAAAGTAAGAAAAGTTTAAGAAGAAATTCGACTTGCGTATTTTAACAGTAAATAAAAAACATACAAACACTTTGGAGCTATTATTCAATGTTGAGGGCAACGTTATGTGTTAAGGAAAATGTTGATATCTCTAAGTAAGTATGTATTCGTTTACGAAAAATTGTTGACCTAACGGTATGTATTTAATACTTGAAATTGATATTTACATGTTGTAAATTTATTACATTTTTTAAGAGACAGGGAGAAGGGTACAAGCCAAAAAATTTAAGAATTTACAAAGCTTCAATTTTACAAATTTGTTAAAGGAGCTTGTGATGATCACTAGTTATTACTGAAGGTTAGTTTTCAACTTACACACTCTTATACTTGTACATTCAAACTTTCTTTCGCAGATTGTAATGATATACGAGTAGCTGGTGGGTGCATAGGTTATTTTCCACAATCTTGGAAGCATGCCATAGTTATCCCCATTGCCAAACCGAACAAAAATCACGCCGATACAAGTAGCTACCGACCTATAAGTTTACTCCCCACGTTATCCAAAATTTTTGAAAAAATAATTCTCAACAGACTAAAAGAACACTTACAAGCAACCAAAGCCATACCAAAGGAACAATTCGGATTCACTGAAAAACTTTCTACACTACACCAACTCCTCCGCATTACCGAACATCTTTATTCATCATTTCAAAAAAAAATATCACACAGTAGCAGTTTTCATCGACATAACACAGGCGTTTGATCGGACGTGGCATGAAGGTCTCATATACAAAATAAAAAAAGTAGGCACTCCACATTATATCCAGTCCATTATTCAAAGTTTCATCAGTAACAGGACCTTTTCCGTAAATGTAAACAACCACCATTCCAACCCAAGACCAATTTTAGCAGGACTACCACAAGGATCACCTCTATCACCTACTTTATTTAATTTATATGTTGCAGACATTCCCAAACTCAACGACATCCACATTGCACAATTCGCGGATGATACAGCCTTCTATAACTCCGGTCTTTCACTTACTGATTGCAGCAACAAAGTTCAATTGTACCTTAACTTAATAGACAGCTGGGCTTCAAAATATAAAATCCAACTCAACCCAACCAAAACGGCCGCCAAGATCTTCACACTCCGTCCACACTCACCCCCGCGACCACTCATGCTAAACAATACACACATCAACTGGCTCCCTCTTAATACCCCAATCAAATACTTAGGACTGAACATGGACATAAAACTCAATTGGAAGCAGCATATAGATGCCAAAATCATTCAAGCCAAAATCAAATTAATACAACTAAAGCCATTAATACACAGATCCAGCCCATTATCATATAATTCAGCATTATTAATATTTAAAACAATAATAAGACCCTTGCTACTATACGCCTGCCCAATCTGGTTAAATGCAGCAAAAACTAACCAAAGGAAATTACAAATCATACAAAACCAATTCCTCAGAATTATCTCAAACGCTCCCTGGTATGTCACCAACAAACAGTTACATAACGAATTCGACCTAGAGACTATAGACCATCACATCACATATCTAGCCACCAACTTCTTCTCAAACATATCCCAAATCCCTTCATTAGCAGTTCACAGACTCGGCGAAAACCCATCACATAGAACCCGAATACAAAATAAGTTTCCATTCCACATCTTTCTAAAAAAATTCTCTGATATAGATCCCGACTAGAGGAGCCCCATGGGTAACCTCAACCCTTGAATTAGTTTTAAGTTTAAATTTAAGTTAGTATTAAGCCATCATACATATGTAGAGTTATTTCAACTGAGCTATGTATTCACCATCTATGGCAAATAAATGAAAAAAAAAAGCTGGTGGGTGCAGAATGAATGAATTAAACGAAATGATGATGTGCAGAACAAAGATTCCGTTTTTATAGTAAAATTTCTGACACCGAAACCCATATTGATCAATCTCTACAGACAGTTTATCGTGGCAAACCATGAATAGGACGCACCGACACCAACCAAAACCACTCGTTGGCGCATGCGCGTTCGCGGCACGTGCGCTGACACGTCGCGACAAGCTTCTAGCGCAGAATTTACGCCTGCAACTTCCCGGTGGACTGGGAGCGGTACCTCAGTGCATCAACTGATGCCCCTGCAGCGCCTCTGACCGGGAGGTCCTAGGTTCCCACTCCCCACGGCGGCAGGATTTTCCACACTAGCTTTTCAGCTAGGTCGAATTCAGTCGCTGTCTGGAGAAGAATTCTAGCGGCCGGCTGCTCTGATCGGTAGTTTTAGTTTTCCGTGGTTTCTCCGATCAACACCAGGCGAATGCCGGAGCAGTACCCTAACAAACGGGCCACGGACCGCGCGCGATCTTTCCTTCCTCGTCCTTGTCCTATCCTCTCCCCTTACACACACACTTACACTAACATGCACTACAATACTCACATATTCTGGGAGACCGGTCGGGAGCTTAGAGCTTGTCCCGACTGGGGCGGTGTCCCGCTGGTAGGAGAGTCCTGGTTAGGGGGAAATCCCGTTAGCCGACGGTAGGTCGGCGCGGATCTCGCCATCCAGCGGGGGAAGATCAACGCTATCTCCCGAGAAAAAAACATGCACTACACTAACGGGACTAATGACCGAAGCAGTTGACGCGCCCGGAAACACGAAAAAATCAACATGAGACCATGGACCGAATTTTACGACCCTCCGCCTGTCTATCTGCCGTCCCCGCAACAGGCGCTGAAGGCGGTAGGTGACAACATATGAGCTGTGAAAACAGACCTCGGGAACGGATTTTATCACGTGCCCATCAATGAGCAATTTCAGCCGTTTCTCGGCGCAGCTTGTGCTTAAGACAGTTACGTGTTCACGGCCTTACCCATGGGGTGGCCAATGAGCTCAGTCGTAATGGAAACTGGTGGTGCTGAAACATCATGTACGTTCTCGTCCGTATTTTCACGCAAAATTACACGAATAGTACTCAAATTTTCGAAAAATTGTACATGGCCTTATTTAAAATCTATCTTTAAGCAACAGATTTCATTAAGGGAAATATCTGGTCTGGAATGGAGGTCTGTGGATGATTGTCCCTTGGCGCTCCGAGCTAGGCAGTAGGTAGTTTATTTCTCAGGTAGCCACCGTTGCAACTTTCGCACTCAACGATCGCCTGACGCCGTAGAATTCCGCAAAGATAAGTATATTTTGCCGCACTCTACCGTTCAGTGAAATTGTAATTCATATTTCTTCTTGAGTTCCATTTGTATTCTTACTTTGATTTGAGATCTGCTTTACTGCTCTTTTATTTTTCTACTCCTCGGCCACTTTCCCCGAAACTTCTCTCCTAGTGTCTTTTCATAATCATCTGACTTTCTGAACATAATTCCTTCTCTTACGATGACGAAGAGCAACAAGAACGTATCTAGTGCCAATATAGATCTTGAGACTAAAATTACGGAGCAAGTGAATGAGGCCCTGGATAAAGCACCTACCATTCTTATAAGGCACGCTCTTTGGCATCTGTGCTTACTGAACTTGTAGCAAAGCAATTGGAAGACTCGATGAATTTCAATGCTAATCTTGTGTCAGGTTTAGAGAAAACATTGGCTGAACATGACCGTGAAATTTAAAATCTAAAATGTCAGAAGAAAAGAGACCAGCTCGAGATGTACTCACGCCGAAACTGCTTGCAGATATTCGGCGTGAAAGAAAATGATAATGAAGACACCGACAAGCTGGCCATCGAGGAAGTTGCGAAAAATATAAGTGTAAATTTAACCTCGCAAGATATTAATAGAAGCTATCGGATAGGTCGGCAAGTAATAGGGAAAAACAAATTCATTGTTAAATTTATTAGTTACAGGAAACGGAATGGAATGTTTCGCTTGAAACGGCTGCTGAAGCATACTAGAATTACGATTTGCGAGGATCTCACGAAATCGCGCCTGGTTTTACTCCAAGCATCGACCGCTTTGGTCTCAAGAACGTGTGGACAGAAGACGGCATCATAGTCATCAAACATGGCAACAGTCGTGCCTGGGTGCAAACCAGGGACCAGCTGGAGGCAGTTCAAGCTTAGCTTAGGAGCGCCCTCACCCATCCACATCCCCTTTCTACACCTTTCTGTCACAACCATTTTCGGATATTTCCGAGAATTCTCCTTCCTTTCTTCTTCTGCGAACTTCTGCCAAGCCTCAGTAAATGCTACCTACTTTCTTCCCCTCTCACCCTGTAAATACTTTACCTGTGGGTGACCGGAACCTTTCCCCAACGGTACAAACGCCTGACGTCAGAAATAAGCATAATCCTCGCTCCCTCTGTCTGTATGTTGCACATTTAAATGCCCAGTCTCTGCTCTGCCATTTCGATGAAGTAACGGAAATAATATCTAAACACCGTTTAAATGGGCTTCTCTAGTAGCAATTCCTGGGTACCGCTTGATAAGAGCTGATCGGAAGGCCAGCGTCGCCGCACATAGTGGAGGTGTCGGTATATACATTCGCGACGATCTTAGACATAAGCTTGTACTCTCTTCAACAAATACGGATTGCCAACGTAGTGAATATCTTTTTATCGAAGTCGGACTTTTAGGAAAAAAATATCTCTTGGCTGTCATATATTTACCTCCTAAGTCAGGCAGCATAGATATGTTGGACGAAACCTTGCATCTGCGATCAATTCTTATGAACATATTATTGTAATGGGTGACCTTAATCATAACTTATTAAAAGCCTCTCCTTCTGTTGAGTAGTTTACGCGCTTTCTCCACAGCATGTGCATAGAAATTTTACTCTAGCACCTACACACCACTTCAAGAGCACCGAAACTCGGATCGATTATATAATAGTGTCTAATAAACACAAAGTTCAAAACGGTCATGGCCATGGTCAATTTCCAGTACCCAGGATTTCAAAACATGATCTAATTTATCTGGTTTACAATCTGGTGTCCCAAATATTCACCGCACTTAATCAAATACAGCGATTTTTCAAAATTCGATAAACAAGCAATGTAGATGGATTGACACATGTAGATGGATGGGCACCTTGTACACGAAGAGGAAACGCTGGACACTAAAGTGGCAATTTTCACTAACTTATTAACACACTGTGTGACCGGCACGCGCCTTTAAAAATATCACGCGTAACTCGTGCTCTTGCACCACGGTTAACTGATGAAATTTGGAATTTAATGAAAGATCGAGATGCAGTGATTGCTATTTTTCGGAAAAATGAATGCGAACTATTTAAAAACCAGTACAAAATGCTCAGAAATTTAGTTACGCAGAAATGCCGCAACGCTAAAATAAAATATTACCACTCTACCTTCAGCAGAATCTGTGATTCGAAAACGATTTGGAAAAATCTGAAAAATCTAGGAATAGGCAAAGCTCCTCCCCAAATTGAAGCGAATATCGCTCTAGAATCTCTAAATCATAGTTTCATAAATAACGTTCCTTCATTTGACAGTAACTTGAAGGGGCAATCCCTTGCGTTTCTCCAAAATTCAGAAATAAAATTTAACGATGAATTTTTCTTTCCTCCGTGCAACAGGATATAATAAAGATAGTTCAAAGTCTCAAATCAAGTGCTTTAGGTTCCGATGGTATAAATGCCAAACCGCTAAAAAAAGCCTAGATGTGACGTATTCATTACCGAAATAGTAAATTTCTCACTAATGAGCGGACAATATCCTTGATCCTGGAATAGTGCGCTCGTGCATCCTATTCCCAAGACAGCATCAACCAGAAACCCTATTGAATACCGCCCAATTAGCATCCTCCCGACTATTTCTAAAGTACTCGAAAAAGTCGTCCGGAAGCAAACTGAACTGTATCTCCAAAACCAATCACTTTTAAACGATCAGCAATCAGGTTTCCGTTCCGGCAGGAATACTGGTACTGCGCTACTGAATGTTATTGAAGATGCGAGAACAGCTATAGATCACAGTAATATAAGTATCTTAATTCTTCTGGATTTCAGCAAAGCGTTCGACTCAGTAGATCACGACATCTTCCTCGCAAAACTAAAAATCATGGGATTTGCACAGCCCACGTGTACATGGTTTCTTAACTATTTAACTTCCAGAACCCAAAGAGTGGTGTCCGGTAGTCGCAGCTCAAGGGCCTTGAAACTTAACCGCGGAGTTGCTCAAGGCACTGTATTAGGGCCACTAGCCTTCTTAATCTATGTAAATGTGTGGTGTGATGTGGGAAATGCATTTAAATATAGCAGTTATCAAATGTACGCGGATGATCTTCAGATATACCTAAGTGGCCACCCGTCCCAACTCTTCTCAATCGCACATAAAATTAACGAAGATTTGATAACCTTAAATAAATGGGCAGCAATTAAACCGAAATACGTCACAGTGCATGATTATCAGTTAGAAAAGCACTGTGAATAAAATATCATTGTCTACTCTGTCTAAAATTTATATAAATGACATCGTTCTACCTTGGTGTTCCAAAGTCAAGAATCTAGGTGTGTTTATTGACAACAGCAGAAACTCGCAAGTAGATTCAACCTGCCGTAACGTTTTTGCCGCAATGCATTCGCTGAAACGTCTGCGAACGCTTTTACCAATTAGTACACGTGAGACACTCATTAAATCACTTATTATGCTACATTTTGACTATTGCCACTTTCTTCTGACAAACATAACATCTAAATTACAACGTAAACTTCAGGTAGCACAGAACGCATGCGTACAGTTTATTTTTGATCTAAGAAAATACGACCATGTATCGCATTTTTTGACACACCTCATATTCTTACTCTACACAAAAGACGGCTACTCTACTCTCTACTTCTTCTTTATAAAATTGTACACGGTTCTCATGTAACACGTCTAATAAGTAACTTCAATCCTCTGAAATTAAATCAAGCTCGTGATTCAGCTCTGCTCTGTGTACCACGTCACAGCACAACTTCTTTCAGTAGATCTTTCACCATTACAGCTATCCGGGTCTGGAATAAACTACCAGCGAGTCTAAAACATTCTAATACTTTCCGTAAATTGAAAAAAGAATTAAGTACTTGGGTAAGGAATAATTGCCATTTAGAATGTCCTCTTCAATCTCCAGTCTTTTCCCACTTTCAAGCACCACCCTGCTAACAGCTGCACTTTCCTCGCTATTTAAATTCATAATTCCATCTCATACCTCATTACTCTATTCTCATTTTCCATTCCCTCTCACACCATCTAAATTATGAACAACCATATATTTTTCTGTGTATCCTAATGAAATTATTCAAATAAAATATTCAAAAGTGATTAGCCACGTTCCAAATAAAATGCTAAAATTCTTATAGGTATCTTTGTACTGTCAACATTGTTATCTTAACTACAATATATTGGCCTTAAGTATAAATACAATTGATGTTTATATCCTATTGTACTCTTACATTGTTTCTTAATACTGTCAATATTATATTTTAAATTACTGGTACTATTAATTTAGAGCGTATTGTGCTTCTGTGGTGTTACAAATGTTTGTACATTTATGTAAAGTGCTGATGTATACCAAACGTAGCATTTCTGTACCGTTTCTGGAATAATTTTACTTTTCCACCTACTTCTTCTTCCTCCTTTTCTTGCCTTTTTCTTCCTTCCCTTTCCTTCACCCCCATTTTTGTCTTTACGACCCTTTTCCCTAAATGCCTCTTCTCTTCACTTTCACTACTATACATACCATGTTCTTCTGAATTAATATAAGGCTATAAGCCGCCATCCTGATTGAGGTTTTTCTGAGTTTACTCAATTGCTTAAGGCGTACGCCGGGGTGGTCCCTTGCTTTGCACTCCCAGTTATAAATGTACAGCTTGTCTCTCTCCTTTCTTCTTTCTCTTTCGTATTTTCTACTTCATTTTCATTTGTTTCCCTTCTCTAATTTTTCTCTTCTCTTCCATTTCTATACATTGATGCAGTTCGACCCTAAGCCGCCATCCTGATTGAGATTTTCTGGGTTTACTCAATCCCTTAAGGCGTATGCCGGGAGGGTCTCTAGTTTTGCACACCCAGACGTAAATACACAGATTGCCCTCCCCTCTTATATATTACTACTCTGTATTAATGTAGATTCAGTGGTTAGGCGGAAGAGCAGGCCCTATGGCCTGAGCCTCGCCATTAATAAAGACATTATAATAACAATAAATATAATAATAATAATAATAATTATTATTATTATTATTATTATTATTAAACCTCTTCCTTTAATATTTTGGTCGTAGGAAGATCCCGAAAATATTTTGAACTTTTGCAATTTTCGAAAAATTAGGGTTTTCAACGAACATCAGACCAACACCATTCTCTTAAACGTCATTCACATTATTCACCAACAAAATTAAATCAGAAACAATGAAGCCATTTTTGAAAATGTGGAAAATTTGCTAGGGGCATCATGTAAAGTACCCCCAAAATTAAAATATCGATTTGAAATTCCAGGGGCCGTGGCATCCACCAAAATAATTGGTGAATATCAATCTTGGAGAAAATCGGCTGAACGGTTCAGCCGGTAGCTTTGTTCACAGGCGGGCGGACAGACAGCCGTTTTGCCATCAGTCGATTGTTTGGGATCAAGGAACTACAAAACATGGATTCTGGCTACATCACGTGATAGATAATTTTTTCTCTAAAATTTAACAACCTGATTTATCAACTTTTTGTTACCAAAGCCCTATAATAAAAGTGTACGTGCCGAAAATTTACAGATTGTTGTGGAGCATTACATAACTTTCTCTCCACTCCATAGCGAGAAAATTTACGTAACTACCCAGTATCAACTCAACAGTAGTTGAATAACTCCCGAATGTGCGTATGTTCGGATGAGTGGTTCCGCCACTCACGGCTAGATTGCTTACCGTGCACCAATCGAGAATTGTGAAGTGTCATTCGACGCATCTCGGTCTCATGATGGGGAACGTATTGTTTTCGGATCCGGCCAGAAGATTCAAAGCAATTTCCAAAACCGTGCTATTGCGTGTTTTAGTGCTACGATCTTCGTAGATAGAGAAAAAAAAATAATTCCACCTAAATAGATCTATGTAGGTGGAGTTGATTAAACGTCAGTTCCCCGTGGTAATTTTCAATCCACAGCACTATAATTTTCTTCCGTGAGGTTGGCACTCTGTTTACAAACCAGAAATATGAAATGAAAATAACGCCGCAGAATTTGTTCTGACTTTGTAAGTATCGGAGTATTTCATGGGTATTTTTTGTAATAAATATGCAAGTTGGCTTGGAACATTGAATTTGAAGAATATGAAGTAAATAAGAAGAAAACCAGAAATGTAAGTGTAATACTAGAGTAAGTGTAATTCGAAAACAGGCCGACAAATAGGCTCTTAAAAATTTAAAAATAGCCAGGGAAATAGGCATTTTAGTTGACAATAGGCAGGCACTTACGAAGTAAAAACTTAAAAATATGCATGGAAATGAGTATTATGATTGAATAATATTAAAATTTATACGTAATAATACTACATAAAGGATGAACACAATTATCTAAAATTATTCTATCTTTGTTTGTCAAAACGCATTGCGGAGCTAGATAATATTCCCTAAGAAATGACTCGTTTGGAATTTATATTTTGTATATTTTTTTGGTTAAACTGGTTAAATGTTGGATTTTCAAGTTTTGAAAATGGAATGTTTGCTGCATAGCACAGTCACAATTGAAATTCTTTCTTGTCTTCATCTTCTGACTGCACTTGCTGAAGAAGGTTTGAATAGTTTATCTCACTTTTTTTACATATTTTGCATCATTTGCAGTGTTCTTATGTTGTAAGATATATTTGTTTGCACAGTTTATCATCTTTACACAACACTGCCAAAAAGATACATTTCCAGTCTGCCATGAATCTTCTCCTTAAATTCACTCTTTTAACAATGCACTTCTTGGAACTTTCTCTTTTGGCATTGCAATTGGCATGCTTAAAAGGAAGAGGAAATGTACTGATCTGGCATTTACATAAACTTTGAAACCAATAGAAAATTGTCGAAGAAAACTCTGCCTATCTTGTGTAATTCTACCTTCTAAAAGCAAAAGATGCCTTGAGCGCTATGTTTGAAGACAGTTGTGTTCTTGGCAAGGAACAGATGTCTCACTAATCATTGTGAAGATCGGAAAGACGAGAACAATTTCCTGTTGTCGGCGAAGTAAGGTAACCCACTCGGTGTCAAATTCTCATACGTCTCTAAGCGGTGTCCCTGCTCTACGAGGAGTTACAGGCAAGAACACATAGAGCATAAAGCTGATCGATCGGAGAACGCCCTGGCAGATTTTACGCGGTTGTTACTTGTTTGGTAAAAACTTATCCCAGTGACTTCTCAAAAAACATTGTATAAAACAAAATGTAGTGAACAAAAAATATTAAAAATGCGGAAAATTCAGCAAAGGGACGCTTGATTAGGCAACTACCTCTAAAATATGCATTTATAGGCATTATAAAACCCTATCAAAAGCCATTTCTGAGGTAAACATTGATAATGGGGTAAGTTGCCTGAAAAGACATTCAAAGAAATAAAATAGGCAAAAAGAGCATTGTCCAGACATTTGGTGTCGTTTTTAAGAAAATGTTGTTTAAGCTTTACTATAGATGAGAAATTTGAAGCTCTTTTTCACAAAATTCTTTTGAGTTTTAGAGATACTTCATTGAAGTCATTTGATACGCTTCCACTCAGAAATGCAATAATGTATACAAAACGCTGGAAATGTGGATATTTACGACGTGAGAGTAATTAAAAAAAATACATTAGCGAATTTTTGAAAAAACAAAAACAAAGACAAAGCAACAAAGTCTTTTATGTCTTCTTCAACAGTGCATTTAGCACTATCCGTACAAAAGATTAGAATGAAAAACAATATGTTAATAACTAGGTGCGAATTTTAATGAAATATCATTTTTTCTTTTCACTTTAGAACAATGCCTTTTAGTATGGAAATTAATTTTATGTTATGATCAATAGAAATGACCCATTATTATTTCTTTTGCATTTTTCGTCGATTTCGACTAATATGTCGTTATTTACCTTTTCCGTGGCCTATTCGATTTCTTCGCTCAGAAATTGTAATGTCAGCTGTTGTGAGCATGTTATTTAAGGTTCCTCTGACCCATGGCAGCGGCATTGTCGGTTCGGCAGTTTTCGGGATAACCAAAGACAGAGATTTCTTGGTAAAGAATAGTGCAATCCAAAATTTTGCAAGCTGAGTCCACTTGAACGAATGGAAGAAGCCTCAAGGATATTAGTAACGTACCCAACAGCTTGAGCTGTTCATCTGAAATGTTTTTGATCACATTTTTACATCATTTTTCTTTGCTGGTAGGGCATTTTCCAAGCATTTTAAGAGCATTTTATTGATCATCTTTGGCGATGTTTTAGGTCATGAAAATCCAAAATCCGCCCCATAGTAATATATATATATATATATATATATATATATATATATATATATATATATATATATATATTGGGTGGATGTTTTATTAACATGGACGAATTAGAATTGGAGATGTTTTGAAGTGGATGCCGCATCCCGGCTCTAGGTTTCGCGAGCGGGCGCCCGAATGCTCGGCCGTGGCCTGCACACGCGCCGGGGGGCGGGGCGGGGCGGGGCGGGGCGGCGCGAAGGCCTCAGAGCGCCACGAGTGGGAGGAGGAGGAGGAGGAAGCACTCCTCGGCCGCCGCCAAGGCCACCCCTCCCTCCCTCGGCCCCCTGCGCTGCGCTCCGCTGCGCCGCACATTGTCACCGAATGACGAACGCCTGGCGCAAAGCTCACGACGAGCGATCGGACTCGTCTCAGGTTCCTCCACCTCTTTTGTTCCTCAACCGGGAGCGGTAGCTCAGTGTATCAGCTGATGTCACTGCAGCGCCTCTGACCGGGAGGTCCTAGGATCCCACTCCTGACGGCGGCAGGATTTTCGACACTAGCTTTTCAGCTAGGTCGAATTCAGTCGCTGTCTGGAGGAGAATTCTACAGGTCGGCTGCTCTGATCGTAGTTTTCCATGGTTTCTCCGATCAACACCAGGCGAATGCCGGAGCAGTACCCTAACAAACGGGCCACGGACCGCCCGCGATCTGTCCTTCCTCTTCCTTGTCCAATCCTCTCCCCTTACACACACACTTACAATAACATGCACTACTCTACCACATATCCCGGGAGACCGTTCGCGAGTTTAGAGCGTGTGGCGGCTGTGGCGGTGCCCCGCTGGTGGAAGAGTCCTGGTTAGGGGGAAACCCCACTAGCCGACGGTAGGTCGGCGCCGGATCTCGCCATCCAGCGGGGGAAGATACCGCCCTCTCCCGAGAAAAAGCATGCACTACACTAACGGGACTAATGAACAAAGCAGTTGACGCGCCCGGAAACACGAAAAAATCAATCAATCAATCAATTTTGTTCCTCACTTCTTGGCGTCGTTATAAGGCTTACGTGGGTCTTGATTGATGTCACTGCACTGCCTATGGCCGGGAGGTCTTAGGGTTCGGCGTCCGCCGCGGACAACATTTCCGATACTAGCTACGTCGAATTCAACCATCTGGAGGAAAATTCATGCTAACAGCTGCTCTGATCGGTAATTTTTCGTGCTTTCTCCGATCAACAACAAGCTAATACCCTAACTACCCTAACAAACGAGCCACGGACAGCGCGAGATCTTTCTTTCCTCATCCTTGTCCTATCCTCACCTATTACTCAGACACATTACATGCACTACACCATCATACATATCTGGAGACCAGTCGGGTGCTTAGAGCTTGTCCCGGTTGAGAAGGTGCCCCGATGGTGGGAGACAGCTGGTTGGAAAAAAACCCTGCAAGCTGATGTGTCGGTTAGCGGTGGGTTTCGTAATTCAGCTGGGTAATATCACTGCTATATACCACGAAAAATACATGAACTACACGTACGAGAATAATGACCTCAGTTGACACGCCCGTAATCACTAATCAATTAACCTCGTTATTTTAATACAAGTGTCCATTTCAATCATTTATGAGTAAAAAACGTGAATCTTACAGATTCTGATAACGATTAAAAGAATAATAACCCCTGCGAGAAAGACTTCTTGACTATGAAAAATATTTAGATATAGAAAAAGCATCTCCCCTCTCAAGACATCTTCACCAAATTCCTCCATGGGAAACCTTCACTCCGCACATAGATGTGTAATTAAGCAATCTCCATTTCCAACATTTACATCACATTCTCTGAATGTTTACATTAGTGAGAAATCTGAAAAGTATAAATAATTGTCTACTGATGGATCAAAACGCGACGAAAAATTTGCATGTTCTGTAGTTTCTACAACATCATAAAAAATTATATCATGCCGTCCTCCATATTTCCTCTCTTTTTTTCCTGTGAGGTCTGGGTTATCTTCAAAGCCATTGAATACATTACCCAAAATGTAAACAACACCCACATTGACAATTTTCTGATTCCTTGTCAATACTCAGAGTTATCCAAAATAGACTCTCCAAATATCCAATCATTCAAAACATCCAAAATCTTCTTTACAACAACAACAAAAAAACAAGTTTTAACATTATGCTGTCATGACTCCTTTCCCATAAAGGAATCACTGGAAATGAAAAAGATGACTTAACTGGCAAAAACGCATCTCATTTATTGAATATTGACTAGGTTCTTTAAATGATTATATAAGAACTTTAAACAAATGTACTATTAAGGTAAGGGATCACCAAAGTTTGAACATCCAAACTCCATGTTGTGCGAAAATCTGTGACAGACTCAAATATCCCAAACACTACAAAATAACAAGAAAATAAAAAGTGATTATTAGAAGATTAAGAATTGGTCAATCCTCTCTCACCCACTCCCGTCCAATGAAAACGACGCAGACACCTGTCCGAAATGTGGAGGGATGTTATCAACGTCTCACATTATACTTGAATGTCTAAGCCTCCAAAATCTAAGAAGCTCTCTTGCTATCATAAATGATATTTATGAAACATTTAATTCAATTGAATGTTGCTAGTCAATTTTAAAATATCTTAATATTGCTGGACTTGATTAAATGATCTGGTTATTGTAAATTTACAGTGTTTCTGTACTCTATTGCCCTGTTCTGTTCTGTACTGTTTTACTGTTACTGCATTTCTCTTTGTTCTAATTTGTAAAATATATCTCTGGTATAAATGAATAGTGGTCGCTAATGATCTTAGACATTTTAAAGTCACCTAAAATAAATAAATAATAAAAAATTATGGTCCTAAAAAAGACCAAAATCGTGGTTTCTTTAAAACATGCGAAGTTTGGTTAAGAAAACTGATTTCTTCTTTTGGACTGATTGGAAATTTACAATGGTCTGATATCCGCCTTCATTTTTCTCCTGCTGCTACTATTAGATTAATACTAATTTTCTGATAAAAATATAGAACGTACATGTCTTCTACTAAACGAAGCGATGGACATAAATTAAAGCTTCTAGGAGAAGAAAAATCTAGAGTATGAACTTCGAGATCGAGAGCAGTGGCATGTATGAAGTATGAACAATTAATTTCATGTTGCACGTCGCTGATGTCATGCCGCGTCAACCAACCTGTCCTCGTTTTAAGTGTGCTCTGAGAGACAGAAGGAAGACCTTTATTTCAGATATTTTAGGATTATACATGGTTGTTCCTGACAACAGCGAATCGTCTAGTTAATTTTTAGTTCGGGTTTTCATTTTCAAGAAAATATTTAAGAAATTTTTCTTAAACTTTTAATTAACAAATTTTAAGTATTTTATTAAAAATAAATAAATAAATGTGTTTTCTGAACTTTGCTCAAATTCACAAGTAATCTACACATAATAAAACGGTATGTGCGAATGTGTGTCGCACATAGACGCAGAAAATACTCGACCGATTTCGTAGAAGTTTTCACATTTTGCTATTATTAGTAATGGGAGTGTTTAAAGAGTGTTTTGAATTAAGTCAGACATGTGGGGGCGTTGGTGATAATGATTTATTCCATTATGACGACTCAAGCACCCCTGAACTCTACGCAACCCGCTACACAGTCAAGGATTAAGCTCGTCAAGTATTCTGCTCCTGCGATTGTGAACTATAAGCCGGAATTATTACTTGAATCCCGGACAAGTAAATAAAATTTCTCTAACTTAGCGTCATAGCCAACGCATGCCCAAATTTGAGGGAGAAAGTTTTAACTTTAGGAACCTTGACAACCATGTCCAAACTAGGACATGAACAAGCCCATAACTATTGCGAGAAAGTCTTATCTATTAGAATTTTTGGACAGCATAGCCTAAAACGTGATTAACAGCAGCGTAGCTTAAAACGTGTACAGCGTAGCCTAAAATGTAATCACACTCTACTAGTTACATGAAACACGTGACTACTAGTGTGCGATGTGTAATACATTGCAATAGCGAAACATTGCTGGGTCCGCTCGTAATCAATAAAAAGAGTTAATCATTTAAATGTTATTTATTGTAATTATTGTTCAATATTACACTTACATGACTAGAAAAAATGACAAGAACCTAAATTGAAGGCAAAATCCGAAGTAAAAGCCTTTTGTAAAAGTCGAAAATGGCGTTTACAAAATCCTAAAAATTCTGTCCCTCATTTCGTCTTGTTAAAAATGTCTTTGCCATTGCCAACAGCTAAATATTCAATAAGCTAAGTGTTTTCATTTACCAACATGTTTGAGACTGTCCCCTCAACCCAAATTTGTAATTTTTGCTTTAAATGAATTGTAGTGAACCCTAGATGAGTTATCACTTTCATTTAGTAACAGGTTTTATAATATAAACACTAAATTTTAACAATGTCATGAAATTAATTTGAACGAACGCATCTTTGTCGATTTTTTTCATTTTGAAGACAAACTACAAAAGTTGTTGTTTTTTTCCTTTTGTGGTGCGAATTGAAATTGTACTTTCGAAAGGATTCTGCCATAGCAGGGGCGAAATCGGTTTACAAATACTCTTAAGATCATTCACAATACGGATGCGAGGTCTGCCGTATTGATTCATGTCGCTCAGTTATTCTTTTTACTTTGCAATACTCAATAGTTTTACATGGCCATGACTTCTTTGCTGTGCGCGTACGGTACAGTCTATTTTGCCTTACTGGCCTATTTATTAAGATATTGCTTCGGTATTCGGATCGCGGAAATCACGGAAATCTACCGATTAGAGCAGCTGACAGCCAGAATTCTCCTTCGATGTTTGAATTCGACCCAGCTACGTGGCAAGTGTCGAAAATGCTTCCGTCGGGTCTCAAATTCTACGACCTTCCAGATGACGATGTTGCAGAGGCTACGGTGCTGCCGCGGACCTAACCAAACTGCTTTACGTGACGGTTTTGCTCGTCCATCTTACAAGACCGAGTAAACAGCAGTGCCTGTGCCACATCCCTGTGGGAAAAAATGTTGCAATCGATAATTTTCCGTTGGCTACTATAGTTGAGCTTTGAAGGTGGAAGTGAATGTTGATCTCAACAGCAGGAACCGACCGTGCTTGGATGGTAAAAATGGGCGTCTGAAAGTTTATTCAAGGTACATTAGCATGTGACACGTAATTGTTGTTGTTATTATTATTATTATTATTATTATTATTATTATTATTATTATTGTTATTATTATTAAATTTGCATATGTGACCTTTCACCAGGTAGTGATGATTTGTCAGAAAATTATGGCTCGTGTATAAAATCTCTAGCATGCACAAAAAATAATAAATCGTACTACATTTAAATAAAAATACGTGTTTCATTATTTACCTCGTGTTATTTTTGCAATATTTTATTTCACTCTAAATTAAAACTTAAAAAGCTGCCCCCAGACCACTACATATAATCATTTTTTCTTCACTTTGTTGTTCCATTTATGTATTTTTTTATCCAGTTTCACTTAGTTCCATAGCAACGAAATCATTATACAACGAATTAAAACTGCGGCCACAAAAGTTGACTTGAAAATACTGCAGTGGATGTTAAAATAGTTTTAGCCGATTTTGGGGTTTAGCTTTACTCTTAATCGTTTAATAGATGGCTAGTTGCTATGGTATACACCTTCTGGAATAATTACGATTATCATTTACGTTATATTTTGCTTAGTACAAGTACAATAATTTTGTTTTGAAATTACCTTGACACCACGTTATTAATTGAAACGATACAAAAATAAGTAACTTGCATGAACATGTCAACCCTCTCATAATTTTATGCATTTTCAGTGTAAAAAATAGGACTCCTTGAGAAAAGATTAGGTTGGCATTACTCACTAGTTTAAATTCTATCACATTTCCACTTGTACGTCGTACAGTTGTTTTTATTCGTTCCTTTAGAAAAAAGCCTTTCCCGATTTCGGAGGCATTTGGTAGGTGTGGCGTGTGTCCTGTTTCCTGGAGGGTACGTCAGACACAAAAATAACATTTTCTAGCACATTTGCATCGAAATTACCGGGCATGAAAACAGTAAATAATCAGCTAGCAACGCATTCAACTGTTTGACTCAAGAACATTAAGTGTCATGACAACAAACTTCTTCAAAGTGATAATAATCAATTTTATTTTAAGAATTTTGTTATTTTAAAATAACTAAAAATGTATTCGGAGTCACACGTCCTCTATGGCTCGTAAGAATTTCTCAGATTTTGATATTGAGTATAGTTTAGGCGCCCAAGCAAACCGCAAGACGTTACTCTTCAACACAGATTGCCATCTAGTAAACGCTGCATCTTTGAAACCGGGATTCCGTTTTCCCAGATGAACACGAAATACGTTTCTTATGAAGTAATCTACAAAATGATCGAACTCAGCCGATAGTTTTCGTCGATAGTTCGAATTCAGTCGATAGTTTTACAAGGCCTCTCCGATCTATACCAGGCGAATGCGGGAACAGTACCTTAACAAACGGGCCCGGGCTACGAACCGTGCGCGATCTTTCCTTTCTCCGTCATATCCCCACGCCTTACTTACACATTCTTACACTTACATGCACTACCGAACCACACGTATCGGAGACCAGTTGGGAACTCAGTGCTTGCGTTGGCTGGGACGGTCTCCCGGTGGGGGTGACACCTGGTAACATTTTAGTTGAAATTGTGTAATGAAACCTACAATTTTTTAAAACGTATATTTTCAGTGAACGTTTGTTCCTGAAGAGAAACGGGTCGTACAAACTTGTATTGTGTTTTACTGAGATTTTTGTACTGCTTCCTATTGCTTGTACTGCCTTTCGATAGGAAGCGCGATATACTTCGCATATTTCGTCTGGATCGAGAGGATCGTGGTTACATGGGAAATGTGACAGCAGTTGAGTAATGCTACATTTTCTATTCTAGAAGTAATTATGAGAGGGAATTACTGCGATAAGTTATCACAAGGGTTTGTCAATAGAAACAATAAATTCAAATAATCATATAAACAGAACGTCAGCAACAATGGATGACAGAGTACAAGCAAAGTTTCGAATAATAAATAATAAGGGTACAAGGGAATGGCAGCATAATTGATTGCGGGGAAAATAGAAAATAATTAGTAAATAGAAATTGTGAAAGGACACGGGAGCAATTTCCGTGAGTGAAAAAATAAATTGGCAAAATCTTTACGAAGCAATAATCAAAGAATAAAAAAATACAGTGCTAGAGTGCCAGAGACCAATCAAAAATTAGAATATGTGGTAGGAAAGAAATGGCCTGCGCATTAGGGGTGAAAGAGAAACTTATTCGGATACACTCTGGCGCCGGGAAGAAGACAGGTGAAGAGGGCGTAAGATAAAGAAAGAAATGGGGCAGACAAGCTGCTGTCGCGATGAGGGGCGGATGCGGATGATGTTAGTAGTGGACATAGAAATTTAATCGCGTGTGTGTGGAGGACGCAAATGCCGTTGGTCGGGAAGGTATTAAATAAAATGGGACTTGGATTGGATTACTGGACGCCGGTCAAGCAAGCAGAGGATACACGAAAGGAAAGTGACTAACAGGGGACACAGTAAATTATTTTTTTTATAGGAAGATGAAGTTGTGTAATATATTAAGAATTTTTGGATAGGACTTAAGGATGATAATGGCCATGCATGCAAGGGGAGGGATTTATAGCAAAACCGTTCACAGCAATGACGAGGGTTTCATTATAATATTTTGTTTTTGAAAATTGTTGTATTTATCCATTTATTATATTAATAATAATAATTATTATTATTATTATTATTATATTAATTATTATATTAATTATTATTATTATTATTATTATTATTATTATTCCTGGGTAATAGCAAAAGTAATTCCCAATTCCATGTGAGGAGAATTAACTTACGTAAATTTGTCATCAACAAATATCTTTATAAACGGTCTATCAGACACACTAATAAATTTTATCATGACGGGGGTAGCTTTGGTACACCCTTCATCCTATTGTCGGGTGAAAGATCAAATGGAATGTTCGGCAGAATAACAAAAAAAGGTTGCAGGCACATACCCCCGTTTGATTACGAAAGGGAATTGTGGGAAGGATACATGAAAAAACAAGACAAGTTAACATTTAATTAGTAAATAAGTAAATCTGAATAATTAAAACTAATGTAAAACAAAATCTTACATGTACGAAGGCGTTAGTTTCTAATGATGGAGCGGCGACAAACAGCCCAACGTCTTTTGATCTGAGGATTTTTTCTCGTCGCTGGGTCATTCGAACCCTCACAGTGCCCTTGGAGCATAAATAAGTATTTATTATGAACTTGTAAGGCACAAATTCAACTCGACACGAATCATTTCCGCTGGATGCGCTAAGCTAGTGACTATTCTCGTTGAATTTTTGCCGACGGTTTGATGGTCGGGTGCCACTGCCCGCGTGGCCGCTAAAGGCCTTGCCCGCAGCCTTTCTCCGCGCCGCGCCGCGCCGCGCCGCGCCGCGCCGCCCCCAAGCCACGGCGAGGCCTCGGCAGACAGCGCGCCCAAATGGAAGCGCTTTGGAACTTCCTTTCACCACTCACGCATGGACAGAGGTTCCTTGGAGTCGGAGGAGAAGGTTTCTTCATCATTCATCGATTGATTATCAATTGGTGTTTTGGGGCACGTCAACTGCGTTGGCCATTTGCCCTGTTGGGATACTGAATCCTTTTTGTGCCTGAAGGTGGCGGTGTTCCAGCGGAGATCCGCCGTGGACCTGCGTCACTTTGCAGGGGCCTTTACCCGTCTGGACAACCTAAAAGCTTCTCCCGAACGGTCTTCCCAAATATGTGGTAGCATGCAACAAGAGAGGAAGGAAAGATCGCGCGAGGATAGGGGTCTGAGGATTTGCTAGGGTACTACTCGGCTAGTGCTAACTTCTGTCGAAAATCCGCCACTTTTAGCAATCAAACCGCAGGACCTTCCGATCTGAGTCGCTGCAGGGTGAACGTCTGAGCCACATTCAGCAGGTGGCTCAGTGCACGAAACATAACATGCCATAATAATGTCTCATTTCATGAAATATTTTGCAAAGGTAACTTGTCCATTGGATCCTAAAGTATAACAAAATGACCACTTTTATTTCTCGCCCAAAGACAAAATATTTAACACCAGCTATCTATTGGAAAAGGATAATGAAATTTTTTCTAGTAAATAAATACTATGTTTTACATATATTTCTTCATTTAAGTCTAAACCTATGGTTTTTCAGATATCACTTTCCTTGCGCACCGAATAGAAAACATTGCCTATAGACGACTTTCGTTGTTTCCACATCACGCTTATTTTCATATTTTCGCGTTTTACAAAAATGATACAACAACATAAAATATTGTAATAAACTAGTTTTATTTTTTTCTTTCCTTTCTGTTGTATCCTCACTTCACTGTTAAATTATAACGGAATACTCGTTTGATTGATTTATAAGCATCGAAATCCAGAATTGACAAAGCAGAGAACAGTACTAAACCTTGCTCATAAAATTGAAATTGAATGTAATAACGAGGAATGTTTTACTATTACATGCATCATAAAGCACTGAGAGACGCGCAAAAAGATAAGGCAAATGTAAAGATGGCAAGTGTCAAGAAGCAAAATACTAGGCTGCGAAATGAAAGCAAAACAATAAAGAATTATAGAGTCTATTAGTCTCTGTGGACTGTTTATAACCGAGGAGATAAGGAAACATAAATTTGATTTACTGCGCAGATAAAAGATGAAGTGCCACCGAAAAAGCCTTAAAAGCGAGAAGCGGTTCGTGGGTGTGTGGATTCATGTAAGATAGGAACGATACAGGCTGAAAGTCTTCTAAATTTGAAACTTTTTTTTACGAATATTTCCTTCCCGTTTGATATTTTTCTTCCCGTTTTCTTGCCGTGTGATCAGAATAAAGTAGATTTTTTTCTCCAGCGATACTAAGCTGTTTCAGATTCTAATCACCACCAAAAGAAGCTTCTGGGTGTTAGGCAATAACAGCTGACTAACAGTAATGCAGTAATGAAACGTTTCTCAACCAAGTAACATAAGAGACAATTGTTCGTCTCATTGCACAAAACACGGTAGCGTATTCTTTCATCTCTGAAATGACTTCATATGATAATAATTATAGAATTGAAAATATAATGTCAAATAAATGAATAATAGTTATTTATGATAGAGTGGTAGACGTGACATCTATTTTGCGAGTAGGAAATGTTATGACAGAGGCCGATAGGCCCAGTGACGGAATCCTACAAGCCAAATACTAAAATCACTTCTACTACGTTTGCCATACACAATTTTTTTAGAAAGCCTTGCTAACTTTAATTTTATTTTAATTCAAGATTAATTTGATTTGTTTGTGTGTTGAGTTTTATCCGAACTCTTGTGCATTGCCTTACTTTTAGAACTTGTTCTAAAAATTGAATTTTTACCCCGCTGTGCATGCCCTGAAAGAACCGTTCTTACAAGGAGATGCCTAAAAAGTTTATTTATATGGGTGTGCCGTAAGTAAGCGTAGAGGGGTTTACAGAATGTTCAGTGGAGCTGTTTCATCAGATGCTGAAGTTGTGGAAGTCTGGAAGGAGAAAAAAACGTGCCGTCTACTTCAAACTACGATTAGTTCAGAAAGAGTTAAGTTGACTCGTGTTCTGTCGTGTTCGTCTTCTGTTGGATGTTTTCTCCTTTCAGAGTTATTTTCCCCAACCGCACCATATGATCTCTTTTCAACTACGTTGGTGTATAGGAGACAACGTCGAAGGTGAATACCAAGATTCGAAACACGAGAATATTGTAGGATATTGATTTTGTAATAAAAATATTTTTTCTGTCTGTATTTCCTCAATATACTATAATATTTTTGGTCTTTGATTTTTTAGAGACAGAAGATTTTTTACATTAATAATTATTATATAATGCATTACGCAACGTTTCGGAAATTAATTTTTGTTTCCATCATCAGGCATATTTGAAATAAATAAATATAATATTTAAATATATAAATATAATTTAATATTATCAACCTCTTTCTGACTACTTCTTTTTATAGAGCATTTATCAAAATGCGGTTTAGTGTGACTTGTATACATAAGCAACATATTCTTCTGTTTATAACTGGTCATTGTTTAAATTTATTTATTTATTTATTTTAATTATGCCTGATGATGGAAACAAATAATTTCCGAAATGTTGCGCTATGTATTTTATAATAAATATTGACATAAAAATGTTCTGTTTCTAAAAGAATCAAATACCAAAAATATTATAGTGTATTGAGGACACACAGACAGAAAAAATAATTTTATTAAACTATTATAAAGCTATTACAAGCTTAAATGCCTTACCACGCAGCATCAAGAAAATACTTTAGTAGGGGCTAGTTTACATTTGTAATTAACAACCAACCAAATAAATAAATGACATGAAAAATATGGAAATTGTTTACTATTTGTTGGTATTTTAACTTTAATATTTTTCCATTTCTGCCGGTTAAATATCACAATCTTTGCTTTATACACAAGTCACAGCGTACAAGATCATAGTTTTAAAGATTCTTAAATTATTGCATGAAATACTATTTAAACAAACTATATAGATACATTATAACTAAATAGATACATTATTATCATATTTACTATTTATTAATACTCTTGTATAATGTTACATTTTGTATTAAAATTTGATTTAACGTAATAAAGAAAAACCTCTATTTAAAAATATATTACCTTATAACGTGGAGAGTTTTCTTTTAAGTAATTTTTGGCTTGAAGAAAAGGAAAAATGTGTAAACATCGGAAGAAAATCTGTTAACTTCTGGTTTAATGATATAGTTGTTTCTGAAGAAGAGAATGCAAGAAAATTTTTACAAAGCAATGGAATTTAATGAAAATTTGATTTATGTTTAGGAAAGTGTATTTTATACAATGTACTTTATACTGCTAAAGCACAATTAATATACTAATTGTAATAGATCCACAATATAGGACAACGATAGGCTAGCACAAGAAGGTTCAACAAAATTAATTTTTGGGCCCCTTCTGGAACCCCTTTTCAATTAAACTTTTTTATTTTCATGTGACATATTTTACTAATAAATAAAACATACCACACGAAAAACTAAATTATAGCACAATAAATAACATTGATTTAATTTCAACCGTTTACTGATGGTTAGGAGAGCTCTTCAAACAGATGGTTTGGAGAATCTTTTAGTCCAAAAATATTTCTTTCTTGTTTTTCCCTACTTCGACCACTGTCTTACGTTAGTTGTGGTTATCTTCATTTTCTTTACTTAGATTCTTTCTCAGAGATTATTCCCAAGGACTTGCTCATACATATGTATAGCAGTCTTATTTATGCAGACAAGTGATGTTTCCATGCGTCGTTAGAATAATTCTGCCTTTTGAGATTTCTAGCCGAATGCAGGAAACCACTCATCATGAAAATAATATTTCATTATTCCGGAGCCCCTCCAGTGGCTCCGTGGAGAGCAGCCGCGTTCGCTTTCTGTGGCAGATCTCGGGTTTCATTTCCGGTAGGAACGAAAATAAAGCTGTAGCTTTCCATGACAATCGTCTCAGTTTCTATAGCTGTGTGACGAAAGAAAAGGCTGAGGCAGGCCAAGGATGCTAGATGCGGTGATGGAAATAAATAATTCTCGCCACAAGACTTCCTTTCCCCAGGAGTGGTTAATAAATAAAAACAGAACCTAGGCCTGGTAATACCGCTAGCTGGCAAAATACAACCGGAATAATACAACCATAAAAATTTCAGAAACAAACACACATCATTCCTACCCAAAGAAACCAAGTACCAAATTTAAATACTGTTATTTCCGTCAGTGACATGGTACACCTGACATGGTACCCCATGAGTCCTGCATGAGACTATTTTGCTTGAGCGTCACGGCAGTTAAACTAAAGGTGACTCAGGGCATCAACTGATGTCACTGCAGTGCCTCTGACCGGAAGGTCCAAAATTCCAGTCCCGAAGGTGGCAGGATTTTCTACAACAGCGAGAGAGCTAGGTAGAATTCAGCCACTGTCTGGAGGAGAATTCTAGCGGCCGGCTGCTCTGATAGGTTAGTTTTCTGTGGTTTCTCCGATCAACACTAGGCAAATATCGGAGCAGCGCGGACCACGGATCACGCACGATTTTTTCTTCCTTTTTCTTGTCCATTCCACACCCCTTTCTTACACCCACTTACACTCACATGCAATACACATCACTAGACATCGAATGTTTAGGGAAATGCCTATTTTATTCTAGCGACCTTATTTAAAGGCCCATAATAGATGTGCACGAATCATGACTAATGATGACATATGACGAAGTTTTATTATGCTTATTTTTGCTTTTTTGGCATAAATGCCTTTTATTAGGACTTTTTTCTCTTTATGTGTTATTTTTTTTATACAATGCAAAGATATCGGAAAATCGTCCATGGTTCAAAGTGACCATTGATTACGAAATCATCAATTCACGTCTACGTATTTTAAAATACAAGAGAATTCCTAAAAGTATACCAACTGATTTTTCCCCATTTCCCAATTTCATAAATACTAGACATGTTCTGAGAACATGGTCGATACACCGAGGGCACCGAAATTTTAAGTGGAAATAACTGTAAATTCCTAGAAGGTTTCAGTGTTGCTAGTGTTGAACTTCTAAGTCACATCATTAGATGTTAAGAGATCCTTCTCCGCATTCAAACTGATTTTGTCTCCCAATTGTCGCAAATCTGAAATTGTGTTCCTTGAAAAGTTACTGGTAATATGAAAATATTTCTGGTTAATGCAAATTATTAGGAATAAAATGTATAAGAGTGTAAATCTGAAAAATATGTAAATCTAGTTTTACATTAAAATGTACGAACTTGTTTTGTGCATATAAGTTTACAAAATAATGTAGACAAAAATTACAAAATATTTTGTTTGTGTATGTAACTTATGACAGTGCCTTTTCTCTCCTTATTCTTGACATTTTCAGTGCCTTTTTAGGCGCCTAAAAGACGATATTTTAGTTCCTCAACATCCGATGTGTACACATCACACTTGTCGGGATGCTTCGAGTCAGGAGTTTAGAGTCAGACCCGGGTGGGGCGGAGCCCGTTGGCAGGAGATATCTGATTGTGGAAAATTTCCACAATCCAATCGACGTAGGTCGGGGTCGGATCTAGGCGGCCAGCGAGCGGGGGAAAATCACTGCCACCTCCCGCGATAAAACAGTTTTTTTATTTAAATCTGTAAATTTACAATCTGTTCAAAATAAGAACAATCAGTAAATGTGCTGTTAGAAATTACAAACTTGCATGGAAAGGTCATCCACTGGTGATCTTCCTTTATCATATTACACACTTGTAATGTTGACAAAACATTTGGTGTTGACTTTATTACAGTATTCTCACTATTGTCATTTTAAAATCTATTTGGCAAATCCAATGGTTTGAACTTTTTCAGTCTTTTGACTTCTAAACTATTGTCCAGTAAGTTCATGTCTAGTAAATTTTTATGGTTTTCTAGTTTGCTGACATATTTATGGCTAAAATGTTTAATTTCTTGTTGTACTGTTGGCATGTTAAAATCATTATGTAGCACATCGTTTCGGACGTACCAGGGAGCACTAGCAATGTCTCTCAGAACCTTGGATTGGAATCTCTGTATGGTTTGAATATTTGACCTGCAGGTTGAGCACCAGAGCTGTATACAGTATGTCCAGATTGGTTTCAAGAATAACTTGTATATTAAAAGTTTATTGTCTGTAGCCAGCACAGATTTTCTTCCTAGCAACCAGTATAGTTGTTTGTACTTTTTTTGCAGTTCCTTGCGTTTGTTTCCATGTGAGTTTTCTGTCTAGGTGTACGCCTAGGTATTTGACAGTGATTTCTTGCGGTAGATCATGATGATTTAGTTGTGCGGGAGGACAAGTTCTCTTATTCACAGTGAAAGTGATTTGTTTCGATTTAATTTCATTTACTTTTATACGCCAAGTATTGAACCATAGTTGTAGTTTGTCCAGATAAAACATGAAACATAAAACATTTCGGGTAGAATACAAAATTAAAGATGCCGCGAAGTCTAAATGTTTCAACAAGAGTACAAATTATGTGAGAAGCTTGGAAGGAAAAGTGCAGTTAAACTCAGTTTCTACCTTCCACAACAGTCGCGTCCGGCCGCATGGTCCACAAGCGATGTAATCCCGATACTATTTCAATCTAACAGACAGAATATTACCACGTTATACCATTCATGGTACATGTTTTTATGGTTTTTAATTTTGTGGAGATGGGGATAAATCATTCCTAGAAACGTCGATTTTTAGAATTTAAACGCTACTAAAACTGGTCTTGTATATAGTTTCTTAATAGAAGAAATTCTACCTGTTATTACAATGATGAATTTAAGTCTATATGTTGAATTAACCTATCTGTCAAAAACAATACAACGATCATACAAGTATAAATTGGATTTTCATTTTTATTTAATAGGTCATTATTACACTTACATAACTGCATTACTTGTTACTATGTAGCTACGTTGAAGGTCTTTACGCCATTACAATATTTACATCCTTCCGCGTTCTAACCTTTCGAATTCTGGCATTCACCCCAAATGATTTCTCTATCGCATCAAAGCCACGGAAAAGGGACCGTAAGGTACCACTGACGAAAAAACCCTGAAGGGAGAAAAACCTGCCGTCAGAAGACGAGTACATACTAATATACAATTTTTTCTAGACTATTTCCTGGGATGGACATTAGTCTTCTCCTTCCAGTCTTTGGTTTCCTCAACACCTGACATCAAACTGCGTCACAGAAGATCGTCCGCACCATCGCCTCAGCTCTTACTTCTCGAACAAAAGTCCTAAAGTGCTCATTTAATTATTTGGTGGTTTACTTCTTTGTTTATTGATTTACTTATCTATTTACTAAATTAATTAACTTAATCATTGCTTACTTATTACCTTATTTAATCTCTAGTCTAGGCTCCGTTCAGACAAATAACGAGTACTGTTTTTCCACTCCCTGATGGTTTCCCCATTAGTTTGAACCTTATCTAGAAATGCTCCTACTTCTTTCATGATTTGAGATCTATTATCACCTAATATGTTCTGGGCGAGCGTTATGTTCCCATGTTGGAAGTAATGGTTCCCCAATTCCAACCATTTTCCTCTCCATGTTTCTGTAGCACAGCAATTTAAAAGAATATGAATCCTATCTTCCATATCAATTACATAAATTCAACACTGACAGACAATCAATTCAAAAGTGCTGGTAATTACATTGGCGGATGTAGCGAGTATATTTTGTATTCCTACTGCAACTTCACTAAATGGTTCCTCCTAGTAACTCAAAAAGATTGATTAATTGATTACTGATTTCGGGCGCGTCAGTTAATGAGGTTATTAGTCCCGTAAGTATAGTGCATGTTTTTCATCGGGCGGTGGCGGTGATCTTCCCCCACTGGATTGTGAAATCCGGCGCCGACCTACCGTCGACTACCGGGGTTTCCCCAACCAGGTATCTCCCACCAGCATGGCACCGCCTCAGCCGGGACAAGTTCTAAGTCCCCGACAGGTCTCCCGGCATGTGTGATAGTGTAGTGCATGTAGTGTAAGGGTGTGTGTAAGGGGTGAAGATAGGACATGGAAAAGAAAGGAAAGATCGCGCGCGGTCCGTGGCCCGTGGCCGTGGATGAAAGTAAGCGAATTAGGCGTCTCAAGTAAAGTTCTACATGTGTTGCAGAGCATGTAAATACTTAGTTTTTGTTTATAAACAATTAATTACATGCTTACAAGGATCAGACAAATTATCTGCACCGTAAATTAATGGTTTGATCATTCCCGAATTACTATATGCGAATCCCGGATTTATTTTTGTGTTCAGAAACTATTGGGGGCTTGCAGAGGAATTTAAACAACTTCGAAGGGACGCGGTGAGACATATGGACACAAAAAAATACTCAAAAACAAATAATGTTGGGTTAATCACGAGAAATGTTTTTATGCGCAGGATGAGTTCGTCCCTGTCCAAACTTTAACATGTTTGGTTCAAAATTTTCCACGAACGGAAGATGGAATAGACACAGAATGGCGTCCCTAAGTAAAGGGAAAATTTGGCTCAAAGAAATCGTTTGCACTAGCTAGAACGCCTGGGAACCCTGGTTATTAACATCGCCGAGCTTCAGGCCGAAGGGCTAAAGGACAATGACTGTGACGTGATGAGACAAGAGAGAAATAACGAAGGATTGCTCCAATGAACGAGTACACCGCTCAATGCCCAAGAAAGGACTAATGAAACCTGTTACGTAAAAGACGCCACGAATTAAAAACCTCCAGATCTTTTCAATTCAAAAAGTTTAATTTTATTTGAAATTGATAAATTTAAATATTAGTGATGTATTTTATTCATAAGGATAATTTATTTGCTCCAGAAGAAAATGAACATTAATGTTCCTTAATTTGAGACAAAAACTTTAAACGGAGTTCTCCAAAGGACTGTCATGGGCCAGGTATCAAGTGACGTACCGCCACTCCAAAGGAATTTGTACAAGCCTTACTTTTAAATCTCGCGCCAATTTTTCATGGGCGCAGTGTCTGCTAACTCTGGAAAGCGGGTTACCTTGTCCGCGACCTTGACATACCTAATATGGGGAGAGTACCAGAATTCGAAGGGTTAGAATTCAGTAGGATGTAGATTTCGAAATGGCTTAAAGACCTTTGGTCTCGCCACATAGAGAACTAACGAATTAGGTAATGTAATTTGTATAAGTAATAATGACCTATTAAATGAAAATTCATCAAGTTAAAAAAAATTAAGCGTATTATTATGGAAAAAGTAAATATTCATTCCGAAAGAATTAATGACATTCTTTGGGTCACAATTTATAAAATAAATCCGTAAAACATTTATCAATTATTTACTTTACCATTAAAATTTAGTTGATTTGATCTGATTTATTTAGGCAAATAACAGTAAACACTGTGTGTGACGTGAAGGGTAGAAATACCATCTGCCCACTTTTCTTGAGCTCCACCATACTCAATACAACTGTAGTTCTCATGTGTAGGAAATGTACTCATAATAAGTGGAACGTTAGCCTCATGCTCATTGCTTTGGCCGCCCTCAGCAGGCGCGGCGCAAGGCGGCGGCGCACGAGGGTGGCGCGCTGGATTGATTGATTGACTTTTTCTTGTTTCCGGGCGCGTCAACTGCTTCGGTCATTAGTCCCGTTAGTGTAGTGCATGTTCTTTTCTCGGAAGTTGGCGGTGATCTTCCCCTGCTGGATGGCGAAATCCGGTGCCGACCTACTGTCGGCTACTGGGGTTTCCCTCTCACCAGGACTCTCCCACCAGCGGAGCAACGCCCCAGTCGGGACAAGCTCTAAGCTCCCGACCGGTCTCCGGGGATGTGGTAGTGTAGTGCATGTTTGTGTAAGTGTGTGTGTAAGGGGAGAGGATAGGACAAGGAAGTGGAAGGAAAGATCGCGCGCGGTCCGTGGCCCGTTTGTTAGAGTACTGCTCCGGCATTCGCCTGGTGTTGATCGGAGAAACCACGGAAAATTACCGATCAGAGCAGGCGGCCGCTAGAATTCTCCTCCAGACAGCGACTGAATTCGACCAAGCTGAAAAGCTAGTGTCGAAAATCCTGCTGCCGTCTGGACTCGAACCTAGGACCTCCCGGTCAGAGGCGCTGCAGTGACATCAGTTGAGCTCCCGGTGTGGCGAGCTGGAGGAGGCTCGGGCGAGCAGACGGAGAAGGAATCAACGGTTGGCCAACACCTCACGATGGCATCACATGACCAGGGGGCCTGCCAGTGAACGTTGTCCTTCCTATCCAACATCTCAAAACCAACTGCGAAATCTTTCCGGCAAACGAGATGGGGTGGCCCAGGCCGTCAACTGATGTCATTGCAGTACCTCTGACCACGAGGTCCTAGGGTTCGAGTCCCGACGGTGGCAGATGTTCCATACTAGCTAAATACCTCCCGGTCAGAGACACTGCAGTGACATCAACTGATACCCTGAGCCACTCAAGACGGTTACCTCGTCAAAATGTCAGTCATTGGCGTATGGTAAAAATTATTTCATTAGCACCTCTTTTAAAGCGAAATAACCGTAACTCGCAATACTTTACTATTATCCTTGCGATTATACATATCGAGGTTTGTATTTTCAACGCCAGCTCCGTTCCAAGGAAATGTTTCCAGCAAATGGCTTGGAAAATTGTTGCAGCGTAAATGCAGCTTTGTTATAATCACGTGCATCCTGGACGGTTGCGTGACAAGCAAAACGTTGTCGGCTTTTCATGTTTCGAACGGGAAGCTTCCGGTGTTGGCGGAAACTTGTAAAAAGAACGTATATAGGTCAATTTTCTTCATAATTCATTCAGTAACTTCGCCTGCCTCATTTCCATTCCCGTTTGCGCTCCAATTTCTCTTGTTTCACACATAATTTTCTGTTGCTCACTTCACCTAATTTTCTCTCTCGACACTGAAACGAATATTCTTTCCGTCATCGTGGCTACGTAAGCCTTGTTTTTTCCTTTGATACTGACAACGTATACGATGATTTTACTTTCTAGTGTATGATCATTTCAGACATTTTCTTGACAGCTACTAGTTTAGCGGTTCGTTCATGGCATGCCTAGCTTGCTAGAACGTAACATTTTAGCGTTAGTATGAAAAGTGAGACGATGCTCAAGTATTCAGATAAATTTATTAATGCAACGAAGAAAACGAAAAAATTTCATCGTAACACATCAGCTACTACACACCTTAATGTACCACGAAGGGATTTGTTTACTTGAAAAACAATAATCTTACTGGCAAAGACGACACAAAATACAATAATCTTACTGGCAAAGACAAACAAAACAAATTCAAGGTTCTACTAAATATCAATTTATTAACAAAAAACTGACGAAACTAAACATACTACTATTTATCACGATCTACCATCTTCTGGCATTATTGATGACAAATTGAAATGAAATATATAAAAATATAATAAAATCCAATATAACCGTAACCTCAAGGAAACAAACAAATTTACTGAATAAAAACACACACAAAAGGCATTAATTATAATCAATCTCCTTTATCCCTCCACTTTTCCAAAAACAAAACTCAAGTTATATCCCGGTTTCTGCCGATTTGCATTCTCTCTCTCCGTTTATCAGTTCCAATATTTTTAATTTCCGGATACTTTAGACTTCCTTTAATGATGTTACAAATCAATCATCATACCTTCATGGTTTCGTCCTGATAACAATTTCTCCATGTATAAACAATGTCATATGGACAGTGCCAGATAATAAACAGTCTGAGTAGGCTGCAGCCTGGAGCGCGCAATTTTTGGAGGCGAACGAATTACAACGAATTCAAAATAAGCAAATAAGGCGAACTTTTGAGTATTTTTTATAGAAATATTTCTTTCCATATTTGTAGTAACAGAAACAGTAATCATATATATATAAGTACACATTACTTTTAAAAAGTGCTTATAATTTTCCTCGTTAGTGCACCAACAAAACGATTTACTTTTATTTTTTTCACAACGTTCTGACCATTTTTTTGTTGATCCCCTCTTCTGCCTATTCGTTTCGTAGTCATGACATCCATAAATCTATTTCACTTATTCTATGCCTTACTTATATAGTATTATTTTCCTTCAGCATGCTTTGCCATTAATAACAGATTTATTACATTATCCGACTCGGGTTGACGGCCTCGTTTGATAATTCTATCTCATATTGTAATAATAAGATCTCTTACGGTACTTATTTCGTAAACACCGTATTTGCCGTTGTATAAGTCGCACTTTTTTTCCTTCAATAACTCGTCAAAAAACAGGATGCGTCTCATACAACAGATGGGAAATTTTGTAACTGTTTGAATATTTAGTATACAGCATTACAAAAATAAAATTTTTCTACAGGAATTTGATTTCTACAAAATTGATTATCATAAGCTAAAAGTATTGCAAGAAAAAAACAATGCTGAAAATTTCGTTGAGTCAATGTAGAAATTTTGTGAAAAGGCACGGTCTTTTTGTGCATACTGGAAAAATATCATAAAGACTCCCGGCGGAATATGAAGAGAAGATCATAGCTTTTCACAGGTTAGATTTCCTATTTCATCCATAAAAATAGAAATACAGTATAAAATTTAACATTGAAGAATGAAATCCTCCTTGAAAATAAGGGTGCGTCTTATACACCGACAAATACGGTAACTATAACTTTGCTAGTGAGAACTTTAGAAGTTGAGAAGTAATAGAACACAGAGTTTACAAAAAGGCTCGATTTCTTTACGTTTCGTTCGTTACATTTGTCATGGTAGCGAAATCAAATGTGTAGCACTAAAATCCAAATATATTTTATTCACTATTGAATTTCTCCCGAAACAACATAGAAGCATGGACTGTGTAAAATTAGTCATTCACTAATGAAATCTTTCTATTTTATTTTCTTGTACTATCATCTCTCCTTATCAATTATGTCTACATTACACATATGGAAATGTGAAGTGCAAATATTTAGCAAATTTAGCTGTCAACGTTTCATGTGTTCACATTTCGAAAAAGAAAGCAAACGATGTTTAAAAAATGATGTTATTAGGTTCGACACTTTTTTCTCTTCCGGTGACGTTTCTATTAATGTATTGCGGGCTAGACGGCATCTCGACAGATTTTATTAATCTCGGTAGTGAGGCAGTATTGCCCTATTTGTTAAGATTATTCAATGTTTCTATTAATAATGCAAGTTTACCAGACGATTGGAGGACAGATATAGTTGTTCCAAATTTCAAAAATGGTGATGAAACAAAAGTATGTAAGTATAGACCAGTATCTCTCACATTTGTAGAATGCAAAATAATGGAGCATTTAATAGCCGGGTACATTCGCCGCAAATGGGAAAAAGCAAACTGGATTTTTCACGGACAGTATGGGTTTAGAATTCGTGTAAAAGCCAAATTGTTTCTCTTTTCAAGATCTAGCTGACGAAGTTGGCGTGGGTGGGAGGGTGGATGCAGTCGTAATTGACTTTGCGAAAGCATTTGATGTAGTACTGTATGCTCTTTTATGCCTTTTTACCTTTTTATGTCTTTTTATAATCTATTAGGAAATTATTAACTTCAGGAGTTGATGCTAGAGTTGTGAAGTGGATAAGCGAATTTCTTAGAGGCACGAAACAAAAAGTTCGAATTGGAACTCAGTTTTCGACTACGGGTAATATTACTTCTGGGGTTCCTCAGGGAAGTGTTTTAGGGCCATTACTTTTCTTAGCGTACGTGAATAATCTCCATGTTAACATACAATCAAAGGTGCGTTTATTTGCAGACGATTGTGTTATATACCGAAAAATCAAAGGTAGAGCTGATGAACAAATATTACAGCAGGATTTAGAATATTTACGTGATTGGGCTGAAAAAGATGACATGGGAATTAACGGATCGAAAAGCAAAACAATAAAGTTCGGGCGGGGACGGAATTATGAAGAACCAGACTATCGTTTAGGTGAGGTCATCATCCGAAGAGTGTCATCATGCAAGTATTTTGGCATTCATTTAGATAGCAAATTAGGGTGGGAGAAACATATAAATCAGGTAGTAAGAAAAACGTTGAAGTCATTATATTTAGTAATACGAATTCTAAAGAAAAGTTCAGCAAACGCCAAAGAATTAGCATATCTTTTGCTGGTGCGCCCTCTCATGGAATACGGGGTGGCATGTTGGGATCCATGCAGAAAGTCGCCCCGAAACAATTTAGAGAGAATGCGGAGGAAAGCGAATAAGTTTACCTATAGAACTAACGCAATAAAAAAGTCATGGGAATCTCTAGAAACGAGAAGACCAAGGGCGAGGCTTTAAACTCTTTATAAATCGTTCGTAGCTCAACCAGCTTGGAGGGAAATTCACGTTAGGCCAGACAAAACAAATTATTTCAACCGAAGTGATCACATCAACAAAATTCGAACACGGAAACAAAATTCAGATCTTGGGAAATTTTCCTTCTGTAACAGAAAAATTAGAGATTGGAACAGTTTACCCGCAGAAATTTTTAATGATTTTCCTCTAAGTGTCCAAAGTTTTTGAAATAAGTTAGAACAAGATGAGTGTAATAGATATTAAATGAGTAAGTGCTGTGAAGTGCGGTGAAGTGTTGGTCAGTGTAATTCAAAGCAAAACAGTGTAGTGTAGTGCAGTGAAGTGTAGTGAACGCGATCAATGCATTAAAAAAATCTATTTTAGCCAATATTTATGTAGCTTGTATTAAATTTTAGTATCACAAACATATAATTATTGGATATCATGTCAGAGTTGAAATACTTGTTATAATACTCAATATTAATGATAGTATGATTATTGCATCCTCGTCTAGTACTTATTATTATTATTATTATTATTATTATTATTATTATTATTATTATTATTATTATTATTACTGTTGTAATTATTGTTATTTAACTGGCACCGGGTTATACCCAATTGCAGTTCAAATAAATGTGTCTATGTCTGTATTAGGCGCAAATTCTCAGAACCTAAAAGAGTCAATGGCAAAACTTTGGGCTAATGTTCCATGAAAATGGCACCAACCAAAAATGGCAAATTTATTCTCGTACTGCATAAATAACGCTCAAGAGAATGGTGCTGATTTCATGTTCATTGAAATCCAAGATTTGTCGAAAATTGCAAAGGTAATAATATATTTTGGTGTCTTTCTACAACTATAGAGAACTACAACTATAAATATTGAAGATAAGGATTTTTTCCTCAATGGCATCTGTTACTTAAAGCAGATCTTCAAGTAAAATCAGGTACAAATTTTCAAAAATATGATTACTTTCCGTGTACTTTTGCGCAATATATGGGAAAGTTTTATAAAACAGCATTTTTTCTTAAAAACCGCATCAATTTTTTAATTTAAATATTCTCCCTATATTAGGGACGGTAAAAAGTATTGTACCTTGCTGGGATCTGGGGTCTTTAATATGGAGAAGAATAATTGGCCAGAAAAAACTATGCTTTCTTAAGCGTTTTCGCAAGCCAGAAGAGACTTCCATTTCATACATGATGCTATTTTACGTTTAAATTTACAAACAAGACAAAATGTTGTAATAACAATGTTCATTTTTTATAATACGGAACCAGAAGGCAACACATACTGGATTTTGGCATACTAAAATCATTAATTTCGGAGAAAATGAAGAAAGTTAGGAAGTAAGAAATAACTATAATTACTATAAAATGTCCCTGCATTTCGTTCTAATCAGGATTTAATTATTAAAAAAAATATTAATGTCCTTTTCTTTTCATATCCAGTATTTTTAAATTGGAACATGCATGAGTGTAATGCTTTGGCATTCCCTCAATTTCTATTAACGCACTTCTATGTACTACTTCCCAATGCCGTCTGCTCTGTATTAAAGAGCACAGGAAAGAAAAAGAGTCTACCTTTCCTGGTAGAATTTTGCACCAAACCATTTCGCAACATGTTTCGACGTGTTGAAAATTCTGTATTAATAATTTGGAAGCAAATGTGGAAAATACGGATTCGCGAATGTCTCTTGTCCGATTGTCTCCTCTTCCGTCAGCTTCTCTGCCTCTCTGTGTGTGACTTTCTCTGTCTTTGGGCAGCAGCGGCTGCATTGTGAGCGTGCCAGCTGGCGTCACGCGGGGACGAGCGAATAACCTCCCTCCCTCTTTCTCTCTCCCTCCCACTCCCTTTGTCTCTCTCGCCCACCTGTACTAATAGCGCGTGTCATCAAAACATTCGCCAAATGAGCTGCGATCTGCCCAGCTACAGCACGACTAAACACCTCACAGGCCTTAACGAATCCAGCGCAAATAGGCCGCAGCATCAATATACGAATCACACATTCTCTTTGCTTTCTTGCCCTTACGAAGGTACTACGTCGTAACAAGAGAAAGTTTTGTAATCGTGGGCCGGAAAATGGCGATCAGAAATTTCGTCAGAAAAACTCTTATTGTCGAGTAATGGTAACGAAAAAGTGGATAAATCCAGTTGTAATATACTATAAAAAATTACTTTCTCTAACACGTGGTGTAGCCAGAATCCATTTTCGAACCTGTCCATCACCTGTATTATAAAGGAGAATACTTGTATTTCTTACATAATACAATCTAATTCAATTAGATATTTCTATCCCTTAGATGGAATATTGGATTCATCATACTTAATGTAACCTCTCCCGATCTCTACTCAATATTCAAATCATATATATATATTGTAACCCGTCGGCGGTGGGTCGGGGGTTTGCATGCTCAATAATACACAGATGGGCATTTCAAGATAATATTTACTTATTCTAAAATATGATTATGATGATGATGATTGGCATAACAATGATTTTTACAAATGAATTTACATGTTGTTTTTTTTGTACATCGGCGGCCTCTTATTTACTTTAAAATGAAATTTGATACAAAAATTGAACACAAGTACTTGGCCGCTACCCTCGTGCCTGTTTACCGGCACATCCGCTACAGCCCCGAATATCTAAAGTTCGTCCGCACTTACGCGGGAAACAAGGGCTGAGCGTCACCTGGCTGCACAAAACTACTTATCTGGTACTCTTCTGAGGCGTGATGTCAGCAGTGGTGAGTGATGCATTCCCGGGCTGGAGTCGGGCGGCTGTGGCGCGTACTCAAGCGGAAGCCACCAACAACACGCTCCCTCTGGACCCAATGCTGCGCTGGCGTCGTCCACATTTCATGACACGCGACCCAGGTCACAACGTCTCGTTGCCGATCGTAAACAATGGTGATTCCGCGCTCGGCTTGCGGTCTCCGGAGAGGAAGTTCCTTCCGGTAGCGAGTCTAATGAATTTCACCAATGATGTGACATTGCGCAGAGCAAAAATCTCGAATGAAGCGCCAAATCAACTAGCGCACGTTTTGAGAGTAATCATTTCAGCTCACGTGACTAATTAAGTTTATGCGGCGCGCGGTAGAGCAAGTGTCTCCCACCGATTTCTAGACACAAGTCTCTCTCACCGATTTCTAGATACAAGTGTCTCTTACCGATCTCTCGATACAAGTCAGTTTTGGGCGGCGCGCTACCACGAACGAAGGCACCTCTTCCCTCTCCACGGACCGGGGGCCTGTCTTCGATTCGCTCGCCCTTCGCTAAAGAGGCGGCACTTGAGCCAATGGCTCGCGAGCTCGCATCGACAATGTGCGGCATTGTATGCTCGAAAGTAGGTCTCGCGAGTCCACAGGTGACCACGTGCGCATAACGAAAGGGTGGTATATTGGCGCGGCACGTCCGAAGACGGTGACACATGTTTCCCCGCCTTCGCGCCTCGGTCACGGCGTTTTACTCCTTTCTTTTCGGGTGCCGGCGACGGTTAGCCCAGGCCGTTCTTTGATTGACGTTATTGCTTTATTGCCCTGCCTGGTGCCTCTCTCCCGGGTGAACACTTGAGCAAAACGAATTTTGATGCTCTTTTAATCAGCACGTCTGTGGATCGGACTCAAAAGGCATACCCAGCGAGCGCGGGACTCGACGCGGCACGCGCCGGTGCGTCTCGGTAGCACAATGCTTTTGACTGTCATAAATATGTCTCCGAGTTCGGCTGAGGGGGTGATGAGGGGTTGGCAGAGACCGGTGGTAGGGCTTGGCCTCGATAATTGTCGTTTAGTGTGGAGAGGCTATTGAGTCCGCGGCACCCAGGGACGGTCATAAAACCTTTTGAACGGCGCGGCCACGCACCTAAGCGGGTGGGGCGGCGGTCGGCATACTATGACCAGTATTTGATTTTATTATATTATTATTTCGGAGGACGTACCGTTACAATATATATATATATATATATATAGATAGATAGATAGATAGATAGATAGTAATTTTGAATGAACTCGTAACAATTTTCCACAAATAAATAAATAAAATTTTCTCAAAAACAACTTTACTTTTTATTTATAGTTTTGTCAGGATAGAGCTCCAAATTATAAGGCACAAGTGCTATTTCCATTACAACTTTTGAATATGTAAAATATTTATAGTTATTTTGAACCATTTGCTCGTTAGTATTTGTTAGAGCTGTATTTTACATTAATGTCTTATTTTATAACATTACGTTAATTTGAGTTATATACCAGTAGTGACAAAGTTATTTTTTTTCATGCTTGTTATACACTTTTAGTATTGAAGCTAAAGATAACTTTCTCAATGCCCTTTAAATGATATTTGCCCTTTAAATGATTTCCTGATAGTTTTTTCAAAACAGTTAATAGGGTATAAGAATTTCTAAAAAACTAACATATTGTGTCGTTGTTTTAACATGGGAGTTATTAAACAGTTCGAAGAGTCGGGTGGCCAACTGGTGTCAAATTTAAAAATTCAGCCGATTTCGGGACATCGTCGTGTATTCAAATCCTGGTTGTTAGTCAACAATCTTTCCGTTGCTGCAGTCGACCTCTGGCTGAGTGGCAATGACCCTGCCAGACTAAGGCAGCATACAAGTTTTCATCTGGTTGTCCCTTATAATTTCTTTTTGTAAATATTTTAATTTTGTTCTTTTTTGAATTTTGGACAACCATAATTAAATGTATCCAAATTTATGTTCTCTTATGGAAAGAATTATGAGAGCAAATTGCAGGGGGAATATATTAAAATACAATAATTAGTAAATGAGTAAATCTGAATCAATAAAATTAGGTCAAAAATGAAACACATATTTACCCAGATTAACTGGTTCTAACGATCTCAGTCGACAAGAAGCCCTCAAAGGCTCTCGGGCTTCTTGTCGCCGCTCGATTATGAGAACCCTTATAAAGCTCTTGGTTCTTTTATTACAAAAATCAACAACCAGAAACTCTTAATCGCAGGGAAAAAGCGCAATCACTCACGATTTGAGGAATGGGTCAATGTCAATTTAAAAGCGGAAAAGAGCGAATTCATTGGTGAAGAGCGTGGGATCTGTCGGAACTGGTAGAGCCAGCAAATCGCACCAGTCTACAGAATGACCATTTGCCCCGTGAGCTGCGGCTGGCCATACCCCTGTAGCGTCACGTTGGCGGCCGTGGGTGGGAGGAGGAGCGGAAGTATCGCATACCTGCGGGCATGAATAGCTGGGCGCCCCGGCGTTGGGATACCTTTAGACAAAGGGGACGCCAGCTTCACCGGGAAGGTCACGTGGTAGACGCGAGCCTCCCTCCCACACCTAGGACGGTCACGTGACGGCTGCACTCTGGTATAAAATCGAGCCGACGAGCTCAGACTGGGTTTTATTTTGGAAACCTCGCGCGATGCGCAAAACTTTACGCCCAGGCTGGAGCGTGTCGTGCCTAGTGCACGGGTGACGAGGTCACGGTAGTGGCGCGGGAGTAGCGTCAGAGGAGGCGGGGCCTCCTTAGCTATGTGGGGTATCCACAGGGAAATATTTACAAGTGTGTAGGTTGGGAGCAGAAGTTGGTTATTGTACATACATATAAATAAACTTGTACATACTTGTAAATGTCTGTGTGTTTTTCTCCATGACGCCACACCCCGAATCTTGAAAGAAGCTGCACCAAGGCCAAAATGATGTAGGTAAATTAGTGAGACGTGAAATATGTCCCAGGCGAATTGAGCGCAAAACAAAAGTTACTTGTGCTCACTGCAATGTGCCCATCTGCCCTCAGTGTACGGTTCGTATTTGTGGAAATTACAGGGAATGAGAGACTGTGGGAAGAGACTTAAAATTGAGGTTGTGTTGTATTAGTCATAAGATGTGATTAATTGGTCATCCTTAATCAGATTCCGGTTCTTAAAAGACATTTTTATAATTAGTCTGCATATTGATATAAAATATAGTTGGAGGAATGATTTTATGTTTCATGTGGACATTAAAATGTTTTTTACTTTCTCGTATACATACGTATACGGGAGTAATATACGTAGTATAGAGAAAGTTATGTAATGCTGCGAAAAATCAATTTCGAGATTTCAACGGAAATACACGTTTTGGGGTCCCCTGGTACCGAAAAAGTGTTTTTTCAAAACGTCCGTCCATGTATCCGTCTGTCTGTTCCTCTGTCTGTCCGTCTGTGAATAGTAGTAGTGCCTAAACCACACGTACGATCTTTTCCAAATTGAAGATTTCGTGTCGATCTGGCTATAGTGAAAACTTTGAAATTTTGAAAAATATTCTTAAAAATTTGGGGGTACTTTCCATGAAGCCCCCCGGTCATTTTCAAAATTTTCTTCAAAACGGCTCCAATTTTTTTCTTTAAATTTCTTGTAAGAGTAGAGTAAAATACACGTATAAAGGTAGCGTAGGTCCCATTTCCACAGTTAATTCTGAATTTTCGAAAATTACAAAAGTTTGAATTTATTCGGCGTAGAGATTTTTCGTTCAATTGAAATTTGTTACCCATAAATAGTTCTTTCATTAAGATCATGTAGACTTTTTTGAAAACTTTAGTAGTTTTTGTGCAATAAAGCGTGCAATATTTGCCATTTTAAAAAATTACAAAAACATGATTTTGTCAAAAACGGCTCCAAATTGTTTCTTAAAATTGTTGGTGGGTTTAGTACCCAACCAGCTCTATCTGATAACATAAATGCCATATTGCTCTATTCCATTGTTTTTCATAAAATACAAACATTTATTTTTTTCACTTGTCTCTCACGTCGGTAATATTAACCTTAGAGGCGATTTTTCGCACAATTAGATTTATGAGTACATGTGCTTTAAATAATGTCAAGTAGATTTCTCGAAAACTCAACAGTTCTCGGTAAAAATGAGTTCAAAATTCCGAATTTTCAGAACCGCTCAAACGCCATCTTCTCAAAAACGGCTCCAAATTTTTTCTTCAAATTTCTCCAATGGGTATTGCTAATTATACTGTTTAATATGACGTATAGTTAATTTTCGTGAATTCTTTCGTTTTTTCAAAAATTACACGAATGTACTTTTTTTAAATATCTCTCACGCCGTTAATCTGAACATCTCCATCGATTTGTATACATTACTACATTTGTGAGTAGAAGTGCTTTAAATGACTTCTAATGAACTTTTTCGAAAACTTAATAGATTCCAGTGAAAAAAGGGATTCGAATTTCGAATTTACAGTAATGCTTAATAGCCATTTTCTTAAAAACTGCTTCAAATTTTTGAATGAAAATTTCTATTTAGGACGAGGTCCTTTAATATTTTTAAAATAATATTTGGGTTCCACTATTTTGAAACCGAAAAGCTGAGAAAATGTAAAGAAAATGTACTTTCGGTGACGATAGATGGTAGCTGGTCAGTGAATGGAGCAAGACCTTAAAGCCAGTCCACTCCAAGGAAATTAGAAAAAGTTGCTACGAGAAAGTCTGTGCCATACTGTAGGTTTTAAATATCCACCAATCGCTAGGAGCCTGCGGCTGCGGCGGTCTTGTGCGGGCTCTCCCGGGGCCTTGGGGCGACCTCGCCCCTGGCCGGGCACCCGCGCGGACTTCGCAGAGGCGAAGGGACGCGACGCTGCGCTGCGCTGCAGACTTCTTGTCCCGTCACGTCCTCTACTCCTCCTACCTGTCGCAATCCACCTGTCAGGAGATCCCACCCGAACCGACCCGACCCGACCCTACCCGACCCGACCCGACCCGATCCGATCCGATCCGACCCAACCCGACCCAACCCTACCCAACCTGAACGAACCCGACCCAACCCGACCCGATCCGACCCGACCCGACCCGACCCGACCCAACCCGACCCGAACCGATACGATCCGACCTGAGCTGACCTGACCTGACTTGCCTTGACCTGACTGTACTTGACCCGACCCGACCCCACCCGCTCTGATCCGATCCGTTCCGATCTGACCTGAGCTGAGCTGACCCGATACATCCTGTCCCGACCAGTCCCGTCCATCCCTCTCCACACCTCCTATCCTGTCCTTTCATCCACACCTCTCAGTTGTATCCTGCTCCATTCCCTTTCCCCCTACCCTGATCCGTTCCCTGTTTGCGCCAAACACCTCTGCCTCCCACGACCTCTACCTCCCTCGCCCGTCCCCACACACCTGACCACGTGATGTAGCCAGAATTCACGCTTGGTGGGTCCTTGTTATCGACAAATCGATTTTTTGACATTATTATTATTATTATTATTATTATTATTATTATTATTATTATTATTATTATTATTATTATTATTATTATTATTATTATTATTTATTCATAGACCTTTTGTTACAGGGGAGGCTGCAAGCGGTAGCGTAGCAAAGATGAGTCCGAGGCACCCAGACTTTGCCTATACCGTCCTTCCCCCACCTCAACAGTCGCTAGAAGGTTTAATACACGTGGGAATTTGGCCATATTGGGTCATTTTTCAACCTAAGGCTGCTCTCCTCGCTGGTCGGCTAGCGGGAGGGGAATATATACATGGTTGAGTTTACTTTTATTAGTTTAAATTTTAAAGGTAATAAATGACTGAGAAAACTAACTAACCTACTACGCTAATGAATTGACAGAACAAATAAGTAAAATGAAATAAAATGTAATACATAAGTGGAAAACTGAATCTAACACAGAATTTATTAACATCATAAGTAAAAGGAAACGTTTAAAACCGAATTTAACTACCCAATGTGAATAGGCTACGGTGGAATATTTACGAATTTAACTTGTAAGAAACATTTTTATTGACTAGAAAATAATGGGTTGAGAACATTTAACTATTAGTTATCTATTTAATAATATTGACAAATGAAAAACGAAGTTTTCCAGACACAAGTTAATATTTAATAATATGCATGAGATATCCAAGTTTAACAGAAGTTTCACAATCTTCTAATTTATCTAAACTGCCTAACTTCTATACTTTACTATTTGCAAGACTTATTTTGGAGTTAGGAGTTTTAAAATAAACCCTGTCGTGGTTCTATTTAGGACTTGAATTTAATAAGAAATCGAAAGCCCTCTGGGAGTTCCCCCATAGAGTTCGGGTGTGAATGTGTTCGGTGCAGCAAAGTGTATTGACGAAGCCATGGCTTAAGGTACCGCAAAGCAGCCACTCAAGTCCATCTAGGGGGTTGGCAGCACCCGCCAGTTTCAGATGACGGTGCACAACCGCCCCCAGGCGAGCCAACTTGCCACGTTCACTAGGGAGCACCAGCTAGCCAACCCAACTCTTAAGCCACCTTCAAGGAATGGCCCCATAAGCCCGTTACAGTTCCTTGGGGCGTGAATCCAGGTGGAATATTTTTTTTTACCTAGGGCTTTGTATCCAGCCTACAGCAGGTTGCCCTTTACGTCCGGAAGGGACGCATATTCGACCATACACTAGACAAACACATAGAAGATGAATCGACGTTTCCAGTTCCTCGCAGATGCATCGGAGCGTGTCCTCCAGGCCCAGTTTATAAAACTGAACGGCTAAAGCCTAAACATGCCATGTCCAGATACCATGTGAGTGAGTTATGATTCTGATTTAAAGTGTTTGTAGTTTTCACTGGACTTCACCTATGGAAGAAACAACCTGGTAGTTGCTGCCAGGGATAAGGAGTCTCAGTTCACTTGCCAACGACGGAGTAGCTCGGCTGTGAGACCAGCTCTACCCCTCCGTCAATTCGAATGTGCCACCTTCAATTATGATTGAGTTGTGCCCCTTTCTTAGAAGGTAGCGGCCAGCCCGGGTTGCCATTGGATCTAGAGGCATGTGCCCCGTCATCGCCTGGAGGCACACAGTAGCCGCCCTTCGGTGTGCTTTACTAATGCTTAATAGAGCCACACGTTGATTTTTCGCGAATGCTCGATTGATGTACGTGGTGTGGGCCCTGTCTACCCAGACCGATGCACAGTGTAGTTATAGGAAGAAACGCGCCTTTGTACATTGTGTCTAGGTTTGTGGGGTGAACAGTTCCACAGGTGCCTGCCACTCAACGCAGTTTTTGAAAAAGTGGCGTGGCATTGCTGCACGACGCTCTGACATGTACAAATGTCAGTGCAGGGTAAAGTACCACTCCCTAGTAAGTCGATCGAAAAATCGATTAACGGCAAAATGTCTGTCCGTCCGTCTATCTGTAAACAACGCTAAACGGTTCAGTCGATTTTCTCTAAAATTCATATTTCTCAATCGATCTGGCTGATGTCGCGGCCCCTTGAATTTGAAATTGATATTTTAATATTGGGAGGACTTTGTATAAACCCCTGAGACATTTTTCTTTAATGTTTTTAAAAGAATGGAATAAAATACTTTTATAAAGATAGCATAGGTCCGTTTTTCACGGTTAACTCTGCATTTTCTAAAAAATTGTAAGTTTAATATTTTTCAACATTTTCCTGCAACTACAAAATTGAAGAAAGAGATTTTTCCTTCAAATTAAATTTGCTCCCCTTAATTAGTTTTCGTTAATGTCATGCATATTTTTTGAAAAATGTTAGTTGTTTTAGCGCAGTATTGAGTGAAATATGTTTAATATTAAAAATATCAAAAACAAGAATTTCTCAAAAATGACTCCAATTTTTTCTTTAAAATTTTGATGGGAATAGTGTTAAATGTACTATATCAGTTGACTTAAATGCCATTTTGCTGTATTCTTTTGTGTTTTCAAAAATTACACTCATGTAAGTTTTTTGACTTGTCCCTCAAGTCGTTAGTATTTGCACTAGAGGCGATTTCTCCGATCAACACCAGGCGAATGCCGGAGCAGTGCCCTACCGAACGAGCCACGGACCGCGCGCGATCTTTCCTTCCTCCTCCTCGTCCTATCCTCTCCCCTCACACACACACTTACACTAACATGCACTACACTACCACATATTGCGAGAGACCGGTCGGGAGCTTAGAGCTTGTCCCGGCTGGGGCGGTGCCCCGCTGGTGGGAGAGGCCTGGTTAGGGGGAAACCCCACTAGCCGACGATAGGTCGACACCGGATCTCGCCATCCAGCGGGGGAAGATCATCGCCATCTCCCGTGAAAAAAATGCAGTACACTAACGGGACTAATGACCAAATCAGTTGACGCGCCCGGAAACACGAAAAAATCCATCATTAGTTTGTTAAAACAAGTGCTTCAAATAATGTCTTATAAAGGTTTTCGAAAACTCAAAGGTGTTCTGTTAAAATGAGCTCAAAATTTCTTATTTTCAGAAACCTCAAAATGTCTCCAATTATTTTTATAACTTAAGTTTTGTAAGCGCACTCATATAATATTAGAGGTTACTAAACCAGCTTTAAGACAATGCTGTTTAAGAACATCAATGGTTTTTGGTCAATGTATTGTTGCCATCAAAGTTCTGATTTCGAATGTCCATGTCGCATCGCCAGCGTGCGTGCTCGGGCTGCCGTGACGTCACCGCGGGCGCCGAGAGAAGCCGAGGGAGCGGCTCGACCACGTTCGTTCGGGAGGAGGCGAATGAATGAATGAATGAGTGCACTCCCGGGCGTCGTCCTGCACGCAACCACATGCAGGCAACCAGCTCAGGGCCAGCGGTCGAGGGAAACAAAAGGGAGTCGGGTAACGGGTAGTAAAAAGAGTATGTGTAGTGGAATTTCCTTTAAATGTCCATTTCCTTTAAATGTGTGTGCATATAATTTATAATAATAATAATAATAATAATAATAATAATAATAATAATAATAACAAATAACAATAAAATATAGAGAAGACGTATGTATCAAAACTGATTTTTTCGTGTTTCCGGGCACGTCAACTGCTGTGGTCATTAGTCCCGTTAGTGTAGTGCATGTTTTTTCTCGGGAGATGGCGGCGATCTTCCCCCGCTGGATGGGGAGATCCGGCGCCGACCTACCGTCGACTAGTGGGGTTTCCCCCTAACCAGGCCTCTCCCACCAGCGGGGCACCACAAGTTCTAAGCTCCCGGAATATGTGGAAGTGGAAAATTACCGATCAGAGCAGACGGCCTCTAGAATTCTCGTCCAGACAGGGACTGAATTCGACCTAGCTGAAATGCTAGTGTCGAAAATCCTGCCGCCGCCAGGACTCGAACGTAGGACCTTCCGGTCAGAGGCGCTGCAGTGACATCAGTTGATGCACTGAGCTACCGCTCCCGGTGTGTTTCAAAACCTCGTAACCAAGGAGACAGAGAAAAGTCCTAAATTCACGATTTTGAAAATGGAGATCAGCCGAATGTGGGGCGTAAAAGCACAGGTCGTCCCGATAGTCATTGGAACTCCGGAATTTGTTCCGCAAAATTTGTGTAAGAACTTGGCTAAACTCCTATGTAATTCCGAAGACTGGGAAGTACAAGAAATTCCTTTTTTTAGAAACAGCCCATATTTAGCGCAAAGTCTTGTAGAGGCGCCGGCAGTCCCTAGATCTGCTCCTTAGGAAGCTGGTTGCAACCCGGAGTAGATTTTATAAAGAACCGACTCATTACATCTTTAGTCGTGAATTAGAGATTAATAATTATACATTTTTATATTATTTATAGTGGTTAGGCGAAAGAGCAGGCCTTAAGGCCTGAGCCTCGCCACAAATAAAGACAATTTTATTATTATTATTATTTAAAAAAATAAGGTATTTTGCCATGGCTTCGTTTGGAGCTTCTACTGAACCGATTGTAATATTTTTTCCTTTAAATGAAAGAATGTGATCCCTAGATGTGTTATCAGATATTGTTTGTGTTGATTCACCAACATTTAGTGTGTAAATTAATTAATTAAATATTTCTTTAATAGTACGCTTATCAATAGTCAATTGTTTTCTTCCAAAGGGTGGCTGTTTCAAAATCGATATATATATATATATATATATATATATATATATATATATATATATATATATATATGAGTCGATAGATGCTTCATGGTGGCGCTGTTTGATGTTTTGTTTTGATTGTTGAGATTTGTTTACAATTCATCAAGGTTTTGTTTCAGTGTAATTATTGCATTGTGGCGTTGACAGTTTGCATATATTTGCTTTTGTGGTGTATTTTGTAGAGAACATTCGGACAGTGTGTTTTGCTCGGTTGTACTGAAGTAGTGAAGTTGTTCACAGGTTATGTCGAATTCCGAATCGTTGCCCACGTGTCCCAAAAGACGCAAACGTACATTAACTGGACGCAGGGAAAGAGAAAGTCAGCGTAAGTGTCGTGATAGTGAGGTCATTTCGTTTTCTGCTGGGTCGTTGTCTATGAAATGTCAGTTTTGTTCTGCTTTGCACTTCGCATGTGAGAGAAATTTTGCAAACGATTTACTCTGTGTTGCTTAAATGGGAAAATAAGTTTACCTTCAGGCGATATGCCAGAAGAAATAAAAATTGTGTATAGGACATGATGACACATCAAAAAACTTTAGAAATAATATCCGTCAGTATAATAGTGCTCTTTCTTTTGTGCAATTTGGCGCCGATATTGCATTGCCACCTGCCCATGGGCCATACGTGTTCAAAATTTTGGGAACTCACATCACAGAATATTTTCGTTATACCCTGAAGATCCAAACAATGCAACGTATTGTGAACATTAGTCTGGTCACAGTATTTTACATTTATCTCAGATCTCACCGTCAAATTTTGACGGGTTTTCACTAGTTATTATTATTATTATTATTATTATTATTATTATTATTATTATTATTATTATTATTATTATTATTATTATTATTATTATTATTTTCCTTTCTCACGGTGAATGATCTTGGGTTCCGGCAGTAAACGAAAATCCACACCAGGTTGCACCCAGCTTCCTAAGGTGTAGATTCGGTGATCTATTTGGTTCTACAACACCTTGCGCAAAATGTGCGCCGTACCATAGAGTACGATATCCTGAATTTCATAGTGCTTACTGCAGCCTGGGATCTTAGTCAAGTGCTTCGTAAGATCTTTAGGAATTGCGCCCAGAGCACCTATTATTACTGGCACAATCTCTGTTCTAACATTCCACATTCGACTGACTTATTATTATTATTATTATTATTATTATTATTATTATTATTATTATTATTATTATTATTTGTGGAGAAGCTCAGGCCATAAGACCGCTTTTCCACTTGACCACATTAATGAACAAACATTTGTCAAAATTACAATGGAGGCGAGTGGTCTAAAATTATATCAAATAATATTTTGCGTTAAAGGTGAAAATACAAACTAATATTTGCTTCTGCATAAAATTAACCATGGCCGCGATCACTTGCAAGATAATTTTATTGTCATTTATTGTCTCTTTTTGAATTTTTCTTGCAATGGAGAGTGAAAGAGGGAGAGAGAGAGAGAGAGAAAGAGAAAGAGAGAGAGAAAGAGAGAGAGAAAGAGAGATAGAAAGAGAGAGAAAGAGAGAGAAAGAGAGAGAGAAAGAAAGAGAAAGAGAGAGAGAGGAAGAGAGAGAAAGAGAGAGAGAGAGGAAGAGAGAGAAAGAGAGAGAGAGAGAGAGAGAGAGAGAGAGAGAGAGAGAGAGAGATACTACCTATCATTCTTAAAATCTATAGTTTTAATTTCACCCAAAATGTCATCATTTATAGCCAAAGTGCTTCAACAGTTAACAATTAACAGAAAAAGGAGGTCGGGAAGAGTCCGCTGGCGTTTGGTGTTTTCATGAAGGCGCCGTCGGTCATTTGAGCCACCTGCTGAGAGGTGTCCGCGTTGGGCGAGGAGAAGCGGTCGGCGCAATTACTAGCAGCTGCCAGCAAGCGACAGGCGTGAATCGTGCCAGCGACAGACAGCAAGCATGCGCGTTTTAAGTTAACGATGAAAATAGCAAACTCTTATTGGAAGTGATTTCGTGTTTTCTGGTGGTATTGGATTTTTTGCACTGATCATTCAATAATTTTTTTAGGTCGCAAGATACATGCGTTAAATGATGTGAGATCGTGTTTTCTTGGCCAATTGAATTGTTGGCATTCATAATACAATAAAAGTTTTTCAGATCACAAGGTGTATGCGTAAAGGCAGGAGATTTTCGCGCACATTTAACTCATTTAAAGGACAAAATTTAAAATAGGTTTTAAATAATTTCTAAAAGATTAATTTTAAAACTTATAACAAAAGGTTGAAGAAGAAACGAACGAAGAAATATGAAATAATATACAAATCCCAACTTACGTAGCATCTAGCCTAACACTATTCAATTTACGTTTGCGAAGCGCAATCAATTGGGAGCGGGCGACAATCGTTGTCGCCAAATTACACAAAAAATACTCATATTTTCAAAACATTCAACATGACATTATTTGAAGATCTGTTTTTGATTAATACATTAATTTTTTTGATGTCATTGAATTCGTTTTTGATTAATACATTTTTTATTGAATTAAGAAAAAATATATCTTTATAATTGTAGTTGTAGAAAGACGTCGAAAAATTTTTAATTTTTTTCAATTTTCAAAAAATCAGAGTTTTCAACAAAAATGAGACCTTTACTACTCTCTTAAACGTTCTTTACACTCTCCAAAAAACAAAGTTTATTGAAAAAGGATGGAGCAATTTTTTTTTAAATTTTGAAAATGACAGAGAGGTTTCATGTAGAGTACGCTCCAAAATTAAAATATCGGTTTCAAATTCATGGATTGGGAATATCAGTTTTGGAGAAAATCGGCTGAACAGTTTAGCAACTAGCGTTGTTCAGAGACCGAGAAGCAGAGGAACAGATGTTTTGTCGTCAATCGATTTTCTGGTATCAAGGTCCCACAAAACATGGATTCTGGCTACACCACGTGTTAGGGAAGGATTCTTTTCTAAACTTAGAATCTGTACTTATCCAGATTTCGTTGTCAGGACTCTGTGATAAGTTTTTTCTGCGAAAATTCACCGTTTTTACGCGGCATTTCATAACTTTCTCTCTACCGCGGTAGCAGAAGCGAGAAAGTAAAAACGTGAATAATCCCACTTTATATCAAAATAACTTAAAAAATATATAAACTAAATATTAAAAAACTACACCAAAATTTTCCGCATTTTTACTTTCTCGTATATATACGTATATACGGGAGTAATACACATAGTATAGGGAAATTTATGTAATACTGCGGAAATTCGATTTCGAGATTTCAATGGAAATACACGTTTCGGGGTGCCATGATACCGAAAAACTAGTTGTTGTTTTTTAAACGTCAGTCCGTCTGTCTGTCTGTTTATCTGTCCGCCTGACCGTCGGTTCTAGGTGTCTTTCACAGACGGACGGACAGTTGGAGGTAGTGTTCACCACTACTAGTGCCTAAACCATGCATACGATCTTTTCCAAAAGCCCTGTCCATCTGGCTCTAGTGGAAGCTTTAAAATTTTGAAAAACATTCTTTAAAATTTGGGGGTATTTTAAATGTAGCCCCCCGGACATTTCCAAACTTTTCTCACTACTGGCTCTAAATTGTTTCTTGACATTTCTTATAAGAATAGAGTAAAATACACTTACAAAGGTGCCATATATTCGATTTTCACAGTTAACTCTGAATTTTCGAAAGTTGCAAAAGTTTGAATTTTTTTGGTGTCTTCCCATAACTATAAAATTGAAAATAGAGATTTTTCGTTCATTTGAAATTTGTTGCCCATAGTTTTTTCACTAAGGTCATGGAGAACTTTTCGAAAATTTTAGAAGTTTTCGCCGAATAGAGCGTGAAATATTTGCAATTTTAAAAAATTACAAAAACGACAAAATTTCTCAAAATGACTCCAAATTTTTTCTTTAAATTTTTGGTAGGGGTAGTGCCAAACACACCCTATATGATGACACAAACGCCATATTGCTTTATTCTTAAAAAAATGACAAAAATGTATTTTTTTTACTTATTTCTCATGTCGAGAATATTTACACTAGAGGAGATTTCTTTATATTATTATATTTATGAGTACATGTGCTTTAATTAAAGTCAAATAAATTTTCTCGGAAACTCAAGTTTTCTGTGAAAATGAGCTCAAAATTACGGATTATCAGAAACGGTCAAAGGCTATTTTCTCAAAAATGGCTCCAAAGCTTTTCTTCAACATTTTCGAATGGATCGTGCTAAATTGCATTGTTTAATATGACGTAAAGTTAATTTCAGTGTATTCTTTTGTTTTTTCAAAAAAATTACACAAATGCAATTTGTTTCACTATCACTTACGCCATTAATGTGCACATTTCCATTGTTTTGTATAAATTATTTCTTTTGTGATAGAAAGTGATTTAAATGTGGTCAAATGAAGTTTTTCGAAAACTCAACAGATTCCTGTGAGAAAGAGCTTTAAATTTCGCATTTACAGTAATGCTTAATCGTCATTTTCTTAAAAACGGCTCCAAAAATTCCAATGAAAATTTATAATTTGGACGACGTTTTACTCTTCTTTAATATTCTTGAAGTCATATTTCTACTAATAAGATACCGAAAAGTGGAGAAAATGTACTTTCGGTGACAATAGATGACAGCTGGCCAGAGAATTGAGCGAGACCTTAAAGTCAGTTCATACCAAGGAAATTAGAAAAATTTCTTCCGAGAAGGTCTGTGCCATTTTGTAGCACCTCTAGTTCATGTTTGAGCACCATTTGAATGGACAATTATGCGCGCGAAGGGCCATAGAAACGATGCAACCCGCAGTGCAAATTTGCGCCGGCATTGTTGCTGGGCGGGGTCAGGGGAACGGAGCGAAGTGGAGCTGGATGGTGTGGCTAGGGTGGGGAGTATGCGAACGGGTTATGTGAAAAATACAAGTTTTCTAGTGGTGCTACATCACATACTTTATCGTTTCATTTTCAAAATTTCATTTTTCGATAATTCAGAGTGTTCAAAGAAACCGAGTCTTGCGTCAGTCATTTAACTGTCACTTCTTTTATCCATGGAAAGAAAATGAATTACACATTTTAAAGCGATTTTTGAGATGTTTCTTTTTTAAAAATTGCAAAAACATCGAGCAGAAATGCGCGAAAACTACTTGTTTTTCAAAAATATGTACATTACCTTTTTTAAAGAGCTTTTTACAAAATATTTCATTGAAGATACAATCTTTATCTTCATTATTTCAATTTTTAGTTTCAGGAAGACGCCGAAAATTATTCAAACTTTTAAAATTTTCGAAAATTCAGAGTTAACCGTGAAAATCGGACCTATGTCATCTTTATAAAAGTATTTTATTCTACAATAGCAAGAAACTTAAAGAAAAAAATTGCAGCCGTTTTTAAGAAAATTTTGAAAATGTCCGGGGATCTTCATATAAAGTACCCCCAAAATTTAAAGAATGTTTTCAAAATCTCAAAGCTTCAACTAGAGCCAGTTGGACAAGGGTTTCTTCAATTTGGAAAAAAAATTTACGCATTAGACTCTTAATAGTTTTAACATATGGACGGACGGACAGACACAGACGGTCGGACGGACGGTCGGACGGACGGTCGGACGGACGGTCGGACGGACGGTCGGACGGACGGTCGGACGGACGGTCGGACGGACGGTCGGACGGACGTTTTGCTTTCAAGTGGTTTTTCGTCATCAAGGACCCACAAAATAGGGATTCTGACTACACCATGTGTTATAGGATTTTTTTTCTCTTAATTTAGTAAAAGGATTTATTCACTTTTTCATTGCCACGGCCCGGCAATGATTTTTTTGTGTCGAAAAACCGCCGTTTTTTCGCGCAGCATTACATAACTTTCTCTCTACTACGTATATTTCTCCGTATATACGTACGTGAACGAGAAATAAAAATCAGCAATATTGTTGTTCTATAACCTACGAAGATGCCGAAAAATTGCTCTTTTATGATCAAAACATCTGTTTCAAACTCACAGGGCCACGAGTTCCTTCAGAATGATCGGTGCGTCCCGCAAGTGTTGTACATGCCGTTTATCGTGGGAGGTGGTGGTGATCTTCCGCGCCGCATGTGTGGTAATGTAGTGCATGTCAGTGTGAGTGTGTGTAAGTACGGCGTAATAGGACAATAGGAAGGAAAGGTACCGCGTGGTCCATGGCCCGTGTGTTGGTGTACTCCCCAGTATTCCTGGTATTGAACAGAGAAATCATAGAAAACTACAGATGACAGCAGGCGGCTGCGGTCTCCTCCAGACAGCGACTAAATTCGACGTAGCTGAAAAGCTAGTGTCGAAAATCCTGCCACCGCCCGAACTCGACCCTAGGACCTCCTGGTGTGAGACACTGCAGTGACATCTGTTGATTTGCTCTGAATCATCTCTCCCGCTGTGTACACGCAAGAGAACATCCCGGAAACACGTGGTAAACATGCGAGAGAACATGCGGAGAACATGTGAGGGAAAACATAGGTGAGCATAAAAGGAATCATATGGGTAACATCTGGAGCATAGAACAGAGTAAAGATATAGCTTGCTTACGCTTTCTGACCTCTATTTCGTGTCGGGCATACAATGCAATGTACAGTTCAGTTTCTGTCCTGAAGTTGTATTCCAGCACGAAGATATTTTCACTTAAAAAATCATGGTTTATAAAATGTGGAATGTTCGCGCGGATCCATCTGGTATTATTTTAATTAACAAATGAAAATATTTTAAAACTCGTTATGGATTATATTTATTGTATAAACTTTACAAATGTTTTCAACGAATCGTACCGGCGAAATAAAATAATCAATGATCGGCTCTAATTGCCTCTTTTCACTTTCTCTCTTGTTTGTGCATGAATACGCCTATTATTTGTAATTATTATGTACTACATGATTTAATGTCAACTATCTAGAAAAGGGTTTGATATTAAATTTTTAATGTATTGTTAACTAACAAATATAAGGTCCTAGTTCTTGTACAAAGGTACCCCAACATACTGAAGGTTGCACCTCCATCGAATAACAGAAATGTAATTTCCAAAATTTAAAATACGAATATATAATAAAAATGTAAGCAATTCAAATAAATTAATTAAAACTAAGTTAAATAAAAGTCTATATTTAAACATTATTTACATAATTTTATGCGTAATGTCCGTGTCAGGTATATACACCTTCCGCGCACGTGGTCCTGGCTTTGGTTTCCACTGTGCACTTAACTTCGACTCCAGCACATTGCAACAAGCACTATTGCTGCTACAGAATATTAGTATTCCCCTCAGACCCCTTCGGTCGCCACGCAGCGCTCGACAGCACTCAGCCCCTCACCTATTCGGTTGCGCCACCAAGGACCGCTTTTTCCTCGGGGTAAATCGAAGAGCCAAAGAGATAAAGCAGTAAATCCAGTAAAACAGTCAAGAGCCAAGAGCGTGGTACAATAGGCACCAGACACTGGAGAGAGTGCCAGTCGGTCGCTCTTTGATATCAAAATGATTTCATGTACATCAATATTGCTTCAATATCTTGAATAGTGAATGTCATTAAAATGAAAATGTATGTTCCTAAGATATTACAAGTTCTTTTTCGATTATCTGGGGGTTGTGCAACTGTACAACCTAACCAAGAGCCGCCACCGTACAAATATCAACACCTTTTGAAGATGAATATGAACTAAAAAAGGTAAAAACCACTGTGTTGCATTGACATTCCGTTCGGAAGGAAGTGATTAAATTCAAATTCCTCGGTTTCTTTACCAAGATTCGTTATTAAAAACTACTTAAATGCTTCTTAAAGAAAGGTGACTATATTTTTCCATTTAAAAGCTGATTTCAAAGCTAAAATCTCAAGGTGTCGGGTTCAGTAAACGACCACAACACAAGGAAAAGAGAAACCCAGTGTGGAGCAACAGGAGAGAAACAACACTGGTGTGTGGTACTGTAGTGCATGTAAGTGTGTGTGTGTGTGTAAGGGTTGAGTATGACAAGGAAGAGGAAGGAAAGATCGTGTGCTTTCCGTGGCCCGTTTGTTAGGGTACTACTCCGGCACTCGCCTTATTGATCGGAGAAACCACAGGAAACTACCGATCACAACACTCAGCCGCTACAATTCTCCTCCAAACAGCGGCTGAACTCGACCCAGCTATCTAGCTAGTGTCGAAATCCTGCCACCGTCGGGTCTCGAACCTAGGACATCCCGGTCAAAGGCACTGTAGTGACATTAATTCACCCTCTAAGCCACCTCTCCTGATCAAATCGATCGTGAAATATCTGTTTTGGAGATTATCAGCAGAACGGTTTACGTGCATGCATTGACCACAGACAGACGGTCAGACAGACAAAGCGAGGGGTATTGCGGTCAATCGATCTTTCGGTATCAACGACCCACAATTCATTCTGTCTAAACAACGTTTTGTAGGAAGTAATTTACTGTATTTAGAAAGAAGATTTATCCTCTTTTTCTTTCCCCGGGCCCGACAAAAAGACTTCTTCTGCCGAAAATTTGCCATTTTTCAGCGCACGATTACATTACTTACTCTTTTTAGAAAGTAAGGTCGAGAAAGTAAAAATTACAGGTCTTACAAATTCAGTTTCTCCGCCCTATTACAAATGCACTACGTTTTATGTTATATTACCAGTTTTACAACGCATCTCTCCGCACCGTTTACCATAATTTCAAATCACCAGAATACGTACCCTCCGATTAGGCAGAAACTCCACTTATAAGACCTATATTAACAACAAATTTCTCTTCTACACCTTACAAAATTTTTTAAAATGTGACTTTCCTGAGGTCACCCCTTAAGCAATTCCTCCCCCCAAAATGCAATTTTTATAATTAATTATATTTTAAGCCAACAATAAAAATTTGGAATGTGAAGTGAACTTTGTAAAATCTGAAAATGTTATAACCAAAACAATTATAAAAAGAACGGGTGAAACGCCAGGATCGAACGGAACGAGTGGAGCTGTGTAAAAGCTGATTAGTTAGTGTTTCCGGGCGCGTCAACTCTTAGTGAATTCCCGTAAGTGTAACACAAGTTTTATCGTGTGAGGTGGCGGTGATATACCTCGCTGGGTGGCGATATCCGGCACCGACCAACACGTAGGCATTCGAGGGTTTCCAGGACCAGGTATTTCCCACCAGCGAGGCATCGTCCCAACCGGACAAATTCCAACAGTAAGCTCCCTACTGGTCTCCCCACATGTGCGGTAGTGTAGTGCGTCTAATTGTAAGTGTGTGTGAAAATAGGACAAGGAAGAGGAAGGAAAGATCATCGCGGTCCTTGGCCCGTTTTTAGGGTATTACTCCGGCATTCGCCTGATGGAGTATCCACTGAAACCAGAGCAGCTGGACTCTGGAATTATCCTCTAGGCAGGGGCTGAATTCGACCCAGCTACCTAGCTAGTAGTATTGAAAATCCCGCCTCGCGTCGGGGCTCGAACTCCTGGACCTCCCGTCAGAGGCCTTGCAGTAACATCAGTTGATGTCCTGAACCCCCCACGTCGGTGAACATGGAACTACGAGACTGATATTATTTGCTCTCCCGATTTCGCGTTCTTGTTGAAGCATAGACCTAAACTAGAGGTGCTACAGAATGGCACAGATTTTCTCCTAGTAAAGTTTTTTAATTTTCTTGGCGTGCACTGGTATTGTATAGTCTTCCCCTTCGTTCTTCCAAGCTGCCATCTATCGCCGTCCAAAATACATTTTTTTAAAAATTTTCTCAACTCTTCGGTTTCCAAATAGTAGAACCGAAAAATTATTTAAAATAAAATATTAAGGAAGACTACAACCTTGTCCCAAATAGCAATTTTCATTGAAAAGTTTTGAAGAGTCCTTAAGAAAACGGCGTTAAGTATTACTTTAAATGCAAAATTTGAAGCTCTTTTTCACAGGAATCTATTAAGTTTTCAAAAAACTTCATTTAAAGTCATTTGAAGAACTACTCACAAATTTCATACTGTATACTAATCCATTGAAATTTGCATATTTACAGCGTGACAGATATTTAAAAAAAATTACTTAGTGTGGAAAAATTACTTAAAAATTTCTTGGTGTGGACTGGTACTGTACAGTTTTGTCCCTCCTTCTTGCCTGCTTCCATCTACTGCGGCCCAAAGATATTTTATTTTTAATTTTCGCAACTTTTCGGTTTCCAAATAGTAGAACATAAATTATATTTTAAGAATATTAAATGAGACTATTACGTCGCCCTAAATAACCATTTTCATTGAAAATTTGAAGCAGTTTTTAAGAAAATGGCGATTAAGCAGTAATATAAATGCGAAATTTGAAGCTCTTTTTCACAAGAATCTATTGAGTTTTCGAAAATCTTCATTTTTAAGTCATTCGAAGCACTTCCACTCACAAATGCAATAATGTATTCATTGAAATGTGCGTATTAACGTCATGAGATAGCTCTTAACACTATCCATAGGAAAAATTTAAAGAAAAAAATTGGAGCCATTTTTGAGAAAATAGCGTTTGAGCGTTTCTGAAAATGTGGAATTTAGAGCTTAGAGTTTTCAAGAAACTTTATTTCACAATATTTAAAACACATGTACTCATAATTATAATACTGTGAAGAAATCGCCTCTAAAGTATTACCGACGTGAGAGAGAAGTCAAAAAATTACATTTTTGTAATTTTTGGAAAAAGATAACAAAGGAATAGAGTTATATGGGGTTTATGTCTTCGTCTAGCGTTCGTTTGTGACTAACCTTATCAAAAATTTAAAGAAACAATTTGGAGCCGTTTTGAGAAAACCATGTTTTTTATATTTTTTAAAATTGTAAATATTGCATGCACTATTGCACGAAAACTACTATAATTTTCAATAAATCTACATGATTCAAATGGAAGATATATTTATGGACAACAAATTTCATTTTTCAATTTTCAAATTTTTGTCAATTCATTTGTCAAATTTCATTCATTCAATACGCTGAAAAATTCAAACTTTTGTAATTTTCAAAAATTCAGAATTAATCCTAAAAATCGGACCTACGCCAAATTTATAAGTGTATTTTACTCTATTCATACAAGAAAATTAAAGAAAAATTTGGAGCCATTTTTCAGAAAAGATTGAAAATGTTCTGGGGGCGTCATGTTAAGTACCCCCAAATTTTAAAGAATGTTTTTCAAGATTTCAAAGCTTCAACCAGATGGACAGGGGTTTCCTCAATTTGGAAAAGATCGTACATGTGATTTAGGCGCTAGGAGTGTTTACAGACGGACGGACAGATAGACGGACAGACGGGTAGACAGACGGACAGACGGACGTTTTTTTAAAAAAAAAAAATTTCTGTTGAATTCTCGAAATCGATTTTCCGTAGCATTACATAACTTTCTCTACACTACGTATACTCAGTATATACGTATGCATACTAGAAAGTAACTAGAGGTGTCACAGAATGGCACAGACATTCTCGTACCAATTTTTTCTAATTTCCTTGGTGTGGTCAGACTTTAAGGTCGTGCTCCATTCTCTGGCCAGCTGCCATTTATCGTCGCCCAAAGTCCTTTTTTTGACAATTTCTCAAAAAATTTTTGCTTTCCTAGAAGTACAACTGAATCACTACTTCAAGAATATTAACGAAGAGTAAAAATTCATCCTAAATAGAAGTTTTCATTGAAAAATTCATAGTCGTATTTTAGAAAATGTCGAATAAGCTTTACTCTAAATGCGAAATTTAAGCTCTTTTTAACAGAAATCTCCTGGGTTTTTTAAAAAGTTAATTTAAAGTCATTTCAAGCACATCCGCTCACAAATGTAATAATGCATACAAATCGATAATAATGCAATAATAATGCATACGAAACGAATTGAATACACCAAAATCAACTTTACGTCATAATAAACAGTGTCATTAGCATCTATTGGAAAAATTTGAAGAAAAAATTTGGAACATTTTTTGAGAAAACGGGGTTCAAGCGTTCTGAAAATGCAGAATTTTGAGCTCATTTTTACAGAATATTGTTGAGTTTTCGAGCAACTTTGTTTGACATAATCACTACATGGCAATATTCATGACCTAATTGAAAGAACTATTTACGCACAACAAATTTCATTTGAGGGAAAAATCTCTGCCTTCAATTTTGTAGTTGTAGGAAGTCGCTGGAAAAAGAAAAAAAAAAAAAACAAAAAAAAAAACAACTTTTGCAGTTTTTGAAAATTCAGAATTAACCATGAAATTCTGACCTATGCTACCTTTATAAGTGTATTTTGCTCTTATCTTACAAGATATTTAAAGAAAATATTTGGAACTGTTTTTGAGAAAATTTCGAAAATGTCCGAGGGACATATTGAAAAGTACCCCCAAATTTTCAAGAATGTTTTTCAGAATTTCCAAGATTTAACGAGAACCAGATCGACATAGTATTCTTCAATTTGGAAAAGATCGTACTTGTGATTTAGGCGCTAGTAGTGTTCACAGACAGGCGGACAGACGGATGGAAGAACGATTACTTTCAATTGTTTTTTCCGGCCTCAAGGACCCATGAAACAGGGATACACCACATGTTAGAGGATTTTTTCCCTTAATTTAGCAACTGGTTTTACGCACTTTTTTGCTACCAGTGCCCGGCAATGAATGTTTTTCCGCCGAAAATCCTCCGTTTTTTCGCGCAGCATTACATAACTTTCTCTATACTACGTATATTACTCGGAATGTATGGACGTATACGAGAAAGTAAAAATAATGTATTACCCTCCAAAATTGTCTTACTTCACCCCAGATGAAAATCCGGTTACTGGCGGATTATCACCTAGTAAACTCTCATTAATCGCAAAGATATAGGGTGTACATGAAATCCATTGCATCAGATATTGACCGCACACTTTCCGCCGCCGTCTTTCCGGGAAAATCCGGGCGTCGAATCGCAGAGCTCAGGGCTGGGAGTAGTCCCTCAACACGGACAGGATTTCATTGGAAATGCATATTTTCCCATGCAGCCAAAATGTTTCATTCCTCGGCACGTTAATGAAACATCCAATTTCTAATTGTTTCAACATGATTTTATGGTTCATATTTTTTCATATTGTCCTCTTTTTTAATGAGTATCATATTTCCGCAAATAACACATTACTTCTGCCTGAATGACTTACAAACATTTATCGTTACTTGTGTTCATTAATAATATTTATTTTAATACATTTCATTTTTAATTTTGTGTGTTTCTAGACATGTGGATCATTGCAGCTAATATCTATTAATCTGAATTATACTTGAAATTTAATTGGAAAATCACGATTGTGTTGTTACATGGTGTCGAATCCGTCCTGAAAAACGGTAATGTTTATGAATACGTGATTTGAACTCCCACAAGTTACAGAGGAGTCCGAAAAAATGTGAGCGAAACATGATGCAAAAAAGAAACGAACTTCGTTATCTATTGGTATGAAGGTTCCTGATAATGGTTTTTCGTAATTGTTCTCAAACGTTTTGTAATACTTCTCTTCGAATTTCAAAGTGATGAATGAATTTACTGTGCCTAAAAAGTGTGATACAGTGTTATAATAGGTTAATATTATAGCAGGTTAAAAGACGTATTTTAATGCATATTTGTCCCATTTTTCTACCTAAATACCTACACATTTTAAAGATTTTTAGCTCGTATAAATCCCGTCCCATTCCTTCCGCTCCCCTCCCCCCACACACACTCACACAGTACCGCTCGCGCACCCACACTCACACACACAGACACGGGGCGTTCGCCGAGACGCCCTGCGACGCCGCGCATGCTGTCGCATGCAGCTCTCAGTTCGGCGCCCAGCGGAGCGACGAGCAAGCATTCCTAATGCGCTCCTGAGTGTTGCGAAACGGGCGAAGGAAGAGGCCGGGAAACAGACAGCGAGACCGACCGAGTGCGCACGTGTGGGTGAGAGAGCGAGAGGGGCAGGGGGGAGGCAGAGGAAAAAACGTACAGAGCAACCCGTCGCACTATGGTCACGATCGGAAGATAGCGGGCAATAAAAAAATAGATGAGTAATAAATAAGTATATAAAGGACAGTTATTTCCAAATCACAAACACCTCAACCTCAAAAACACCATATTTCTCGCATATACGCACCAGAAATTTTAAAACAATTGAAATATAACTAGACTTTACAAAATGTATTTGTAGTTTTATGAACTATTTAAACCTACTGGGCGGGGTGATTCAGATTTTATTGATTCTGGTCGCTTCTACAGCTGAGACTGCTACTCCAGTGAGTTAATGCATGTTCCTCCCTCCCCGAAGAACGCGCTGCTTCGTGAGATCCAGCGCCGACCTACAAGTCCCCGGCATTTCTCTCCACAGCTATCTCACCATTTGGGCCTTGCGCGAGGTACCGACAAGGTCCCGACATGAGAGGTAGTGAGTGTGCGTAAGGTATAAGTGGAGATCATACGCCGCGAACGAGGAAGGAAGGACGGCAGGCGAGGCCCATGGCTCGTTGGCTATGGCTCTGCGAAGGCATTCGTCTGGGATTGATCCAATCGACCACGGGAAACTATTGATCAGAGAAGCCGTCCGCTAGAATTCTCTTCCAGACAGTGGCTGAATTCGACCCTGAATTCAACAGGATCGTTCGATATCGGAACTCACACGTTTTACGAGTTTTAGACATAATTTTGTTAAAAAATTCTTTCTATTTCAAAACAAATTTTTAATTTTAATTAATAATAATAATAATAATAATAATAATAATAATAATAATAATAATAATAATAATAATAATAATAATAATAATATGAAGGAAAAAAGGCAGGTACATTTATTTCTCAAGTCCGACCTCATTTCTGCAGATAATTGAAACATAATCTATTTCCGTGGAAAAAAACAACTGATTTTGTCCCTGTTTGTCGTGATTCAGACCACCGTGCGAGACAAGAGCCTAACTCACTCCAAAGCGCCGCGAGCGAGCGACGTGTGGACAGAGAGCGAGAGGGAAGATAACGAAACATCAGGGCTACTGCTGCGCCCGCGCCCGAGGTTGCCGTGCTGCAAACGGCCCCGGGGCCAGCAGACGGGAGGACAACAAATTTGCATGCCTCTCCCCCAATGGACGCTAATGCCATCTCGTGACCGCGCGGAGAACCACCAGCACGGAGCAGCACAGGCTGCCATCTCTTGCCAGCGATGAGAGAAACTTGTGGGACGGGATGGTGATGTTGGCGCGATCTGTGGACCGAGTTTGTCGGTTGCGGCGTTGATGTTGGCGAGTGAAGGAGCATGGGAGGAGCATGCGAGGCGCTGAATTTGAATGCAGGAATCTAGCGACACCGTTTCGAAGTGCACATTTTGCTCAACATAGAGTCAACATTTATCAGAATATCAAAAAACATACATATTCACTTAGTATAACTAATGAAATGTGCATTCCTTACTGTCCCATTCTTGTTTGTTGTATTTAATACATAGTGAACCCTATCATATATTGAACATGATAGTGATATAATTGATTTATGGTGCAATATTTCGAGTGAAAATTAGTTCATATAACATTTGCAACATCCAAAAAATACGTTAATGAAAATTATTTAATAAATCAGTGGTTTACGTTATGAATATTAACAATAAGTGAAAGAATAAAAATATATTTATATTCAACATAAATGATAAATATTTTATAAAAAATCAAGTTTGCTGGACACTTCACCTCCCCTCCACTCACAAGAAAAATTCTTGGTGCGCTTTTGATAAATGGTAATAATGTAGGACAGTAACGGTGTAGGTGTTAGCATTAATCATAGATGGACAGACGTTTTCCCGTCAATTTTCGGTATCAAGAATCTAAAACATGGATTTTGAGTGCACAACGTGCTAGAGGCAGTAATTGACTAGATATCGTATACAGCAGGAACACGATTTATTCATTTTTTCTTTACCATGTCCTGGCAATTAGAGTTTTTCTGTCGAAAATTCACCGTCTTCCGGCGCACGATTACAAAACTTTCTCATCTTAGAAAGTATGGGTGAGAAAGTAAAAAGATATAAATATAAAATCTAAATGGATATAAATATCAGTTTACTTTCATAGTAAATACATTTTCACTGGTACAAAAATTTGATTGCAATGGGGACTAAAATTTCACATTGTTTTTAAGGGGTGTTATTGAATGTTTTGATGATTGTCTTTTTACTTTCTCGCTACTGCTTATGCAGTGAAATGTAATCTAATGCTGCGAGGAATATGGCAAATTTTCGACAGAAAACATTTATTGCCGGGCCCAGTTAACGAAAATGTGGATAAATCCTGTCCCTATGTATTCATAATAATTAATTCCTCAAGGAGGGCAAGAAATAATCTTAAAAGAAATATTCAATTCCAGGACCAATTAAACGAGCCATTTGACAAGTTAGTTGATTTTTTGGGTGGCTCCTCTGTACCACCACCAGTCTAAAAGGCCCTGTAGACATGGAGGCAAACGCGCTAGAAAGCGCTACTCTTATGCTATAGCATTTTGTTTATATATATATATATATATATATATATATATATATATATATATATATATATAACCAACATTATATATATGATGCTATAGCACTCTAGGGCGCAGGATCGTGTCAAGAATGACCCAGTACTATTGGCAAAGAGCATTCAAACGGGTATTGACTATTCTAGAGTTGATCGTTAACAAGGGTGAGGTTAATGATCTGTACAAATCCATTTGGAGTACTACGCCTCCAATTCGGTTTTCCGAATTATTAGGAGGTAAACATATCTGACTATACTAATTATTTAATTACGGAAATCACATAAATAGGAAATGAATTCGGTGAGTAGTACGTTCTAGATAAAGATATTGGCACTTTAATAACTACGGATGTATTTCCTCTCTTTATTTCAGTTTTAGTCTTTTGGCTTTGTTTCTTGGGTTTGTTTTATTTTACCATGATTAATCATGAAGTAATCCCGACCCAAAGGTACTACGATATTCCGCCAAAGCCTTGATGTAAAATAGCATTTACAACTGGAGGTCGAGGAGCAAGCCTGTCTGTTCATTTACGAATCAGTGGTTTTTGTCAAAAATGACTTCCTTAAGGGCGGGAATATATTTTCAGAAAATGCCGATGTCTATTACTATAACACTCGACGTAGAAATCATATTCATCAGGTGACAGTATCAACAGCTCATTACAAAAAATTCACATACAATACATGTACATTATTTTACAACACTTTGCCAGATGACATTAAACGATTGAATTCGATAGAAAAGTTTAAATCCCAAGTGAAATAGTTTCTGATGCATAACTATTTCTATACAATTAGAGACTATACGGAGCATCACAAGAAAAGTAACATTAATTTTAACAATGATACATAATGCATTATTTACCATTTGAACTGTATAAATGTGTATAAACAACCTGTAACAAGTATTATACTACAGCCTCCGGGTCAATGACCCCCATCTCGATCAGGTTTTTCGTCCAGTTTCCCTGATCCATTGAGCAAATGCTGAGATGGCCCCTTGTTTTGCTTCTGGACATAAATGTAACTTCATTATCTGTACACGTCTTCTAGAATTCAGTGGGAAATACAATTATTCAAATTAATGTTTCCATGTTGTCGCGGCAGGAAGTATTATTCCGAAGGACAACATGGATAAGAGCCAAAATTTATTGCTTATTTATCCTTGAAAATAGATTTTATTACATGGGAGGGTTTTTTTCCTGTTTTCAAAATTTAAGTAGTATATGACTTAGTGTAGGGATCACAGAATTTTGAAAATGTGCACACAATTCACTTTTCCCCATAGCACGTCATCCGCTGTTTTAACTGTTTTTTGACGTAAAAGAAATAAAAAATAAGCACGCTGAAAAAAACAACCTGGCCTGGGGGTGTGTACAGCCCGCGCCACAAGATCCGCGTGGCGAGGAGCTGTCCATCGCCGGGCAGAGAGGAGTCTTCACATCGGGAAATCCTCTCCTGAACAGCAAAAGCTAGGGACGAAGTACCACGGCCAACAAGAAAATGGCGAACATGTGGCATTGATGCCGGCTACCTTAGCGCAAGATGATTAGAAGACATGATTCGGTAGGAAACTAATTTATGATTCTGGTGTGTTCACGGTGTTACAAAGTTTCCTTCGTCTCTCGAAAACTACTGGGGGAGACGGATATGGAGGCAAAACTTTAAATGAAACATAGGATTTCACACAATGTTTCATTAACAACTTGAGAGTGAAACAGAGAATAGAGTAAAATACACTTAAAAAAGTGGCATAGGTCAGATTTTCACGGTTAACTCTGAATTTTCAAAAACTGCAAAAGTTGATTTTTTTTCCGGCGTCTTCCTACAACTAGAAAATTCAAGATAGAGATTTTTCCTTCAAATGAAATTAGTTGTGCATAAATAGTTCTTTCAATTAGGTCATGTAGTTTTTTTTTGAAATTTTAGTAGTTTTCGTGCAGTAGCAGGGCAATATTTGCAATTTTAGAAACGTACAATAACAAGATTTTCTCAAATACGGGTTCAAATTTTTTCTTTAAATGTTTGGTAAGGTGGTCAAAACCCTATACCATGACATAAACGCCATATTAATATATTCTTTTGTTTTTCAGAAATTACAAAAATAAAAATTTTGTGACTTGTCTCTCACGTCTGTAATACGTACATTAAAGGCGATTTCATCACATTATTATATCTATGAGCACATGTGCTTTAAATAGCTAAATCTACTGTTTAATATTATGAAGTTGATTTTGGTGTATTCTTTTTGTTAAAAAATTACACAAATGTAATTTTTTGTAAAACCTATTACGTCATTAATATGGACATTTCCATCGATTTGTATGCATTGTTACATTTGCGAGTGAACGTACTTCAAGTGACTTCAAATGAAGTTTTTCGAAAACTCAATAGATTCCTGTGAAAAAGAGCTTAAATTTCGCATATACAGTAATGCTTAATCGTCAGCTCTTTAAAAACCACTACGAATTTTTCAATTAATATTTCTATTTAGAACGAGAGTTTACTCTTCTTTAATATTTTTGAAGTAATAATTCGGTTGTACTACTAGGAAAGAAAAAAGTTAAAAAAGTGCCAGAAAATGTACTTTGGGGGTCGATAGATGGCAGCTGGCCAGAGAATGGGGCAAGATCTTAAAGTCAGACCAAGGAAATTAGAAAACTTTACTAGGAGAAGGTCTGTGCTATTCTGTAGCACCTCTATTTACTTTCTTGTATACATACGGAGTAATATAAGTAGTATAGAGAAAGTTATGTAATGTCGCGGAAAATCGACTTCGAGATTTTAGCAGAAATACACGTTTTGGGGTCCCCTGATACCGAAAAAGTGTTGGTTTTTTCAAAGCGTCCGTTTCGTCCGTCTGTCTATCCATCTGTCCGTCTGTTCGTCTGCCCGTCCGTCCGTCTGTTCGTCTGCCCGTCCGTCCGTCTGTGAACACCGCTAGCGTCTAAACCATGTGTACAATCTTTTCCAAATTGAAGAAAGTCCTGTCGATCTGTTTCTAGTTGAAGCTTTGAGATTTGGAAAAACATTCCCCTGCCCCTGGACATTTTCTTTTTTTTTCAAAAATGGCTCCAAATTTTTTTCTTTAAATTTATTGTAAGAATAGAGTAAAATACGCTTATAAAGGTGGCATATGTCAGATTTTCACGGTTAACTCTGAAGTTTTGAAAATTGCAGAAGTTTCAATTTTTTCTGGCGTATTCCTATAACTATAAAATTGAAGATAGAGATTGTTCCTTCAAACGAACTTTGTTGCCCATAAACAGTTGTATCATAATGGTTATGTACGTTTTTTCGAAAACCTTAGTAGTTTTCGTGAAATAGTGCGTGCAATATTTGCAATTTTTAAAAATAACAAAAACAAGATTTTCTCGAAAACGGCTTCAAATTTTTTCCTTACATTTTTGGAAGAGTCAGTACCATATGCACCCTATCCAATGACGTAAACACTATATTGCACTATTCATTTATTTTTTCAAAAATTACACAAATGTAATTTTTTTGACCTGTCTCTCACGTTGGTAATATTTACATTATAGGCAATTTCTGTACGTTATTGTATTTATGAATACATTCCCTTCAAATAATGCCAGAGATATTTTGTCGAAAACACAACAGTTTCCTATAAAAATGAACTCAAAATTCCGCACTTTCAGAACCACATAAACTTCATTTTCTCGAAAATGGCTCCAATCTTTTTCTTCGATTTTTTTAATGGATAGTGCTAATTATACTTTTTTGTATGACGTAAATTTCATTTTGGGGTATTCTTTTGTTTTTTGAAAAGCTACACAAATGTAATTTTTTTGAAATAATTCTCACGCAATATTGGCATTTCCTTCAATTTGTATACATTATTACATTTATGAGTAAAAGTGCTTCAAATGACATTAAATTAACTTTTTTGAACACGCAATAGATTTCCGAGAAAATGAGCTTCAAATTTCGCATTTACAGTAAAACTTAATCGCAATTTTCTCAAAAACAGCTACGAAATTCTCAATGAAAACCTCTATTTAGGACAGGGTTTTACTCTTCTTTCATATTCTTGAAGTAATAATTCGGTTGTACTACTAGGAAAGCAAAAAGTTGAGAAATTGTCAAAAAAATATACTTTGGGCGACGATAGATGGCAGCTGGTCAGAGAATATTGCAAGACCTTAAAGCCAGGCCGCACCAAGGAAATTAGAAAAATTTTGTACGAGAACGTCTGTGCCATTCTGTGGCACCTCTAATTACTTTCTCGTATACACACGGAGTAATAGACGTAATATAGAGAAAGTTATGTAATGCTGCGGGAAATCGATTTCGAGATTTTAACGGAAGTACACGTGTTGGAGACCCCTGATATCGAGAAAGAGTTTTTTTTTTTCAAAACGTCCGTCCGTCTGTCTGTTTGTCCGTCTTTCCGTTTGTCCGTCCGTCTGTAAACACTAGTAGCGTCTAAACCACACGTACGATCTCTTCTAAGTTGAAGAATCCCATGTCGATCTGGCTGTAATTGAAGCTTTGAAATTTTGAGAAACATTCTTTAAAATTTGGGGGTACTTTACATGAAGCCCCCCGTTATTTTCAATGTTTTCTCAAAAACGACTCCAAATTTTTTCTTTAAATATCTTGTACGAATAGACTAAAATACACTTACAAATGTGGCATAGGTCCGATTTTCACGGTTAACTGTGAATTTTGGAAAATTGCAAAAGTTTGATTTTTTTCGGTGTCTTCCTATAACTACAAAATTAAAGACAGATTTTTCCTTCAAATGAAATTTGTTGTGAATAAATAGTTCTTTCAATAAGGCCATGTAATTTTTTTGAAAATTTTAGTAGTTTTTGTGCAATTGTGCATGCAATATTTGCAATTTTTAAAAAATTCCAAAAAGAAAAGATTTTCTCAAAAATGGCTCGAAAGTTTTTAAAAGTCCTTTAAATTTTTGGTAGTGTTAGTGCCAAACGAACGCTATACCATAACATAAACGTCATATTGCTCTATTGGTTTTTTTCCAAAAATTACAAAAATGTCATTATTTTTTACTTGTCTATCACGCGGGAAATATTTACACGAGATGAGATTTCTTCATAATATTATATTTATGTGCACATGTGCTGTAAATAATGTCAAATAAAATTTCTAGAAAACTCAACAGTTTTCGTAAAAATGAGCTCAAAATTCCAGACGCTCAAACGCCATTTTCTCAAAAAATGGCTCCAAATTTTTTCTTGAAAATTTTCTAATGGATAGTGCAAATTGGACTCTTTAATAGGACGAAAAGTTCATTTTACTTTGTTCTTGCGTTTTTTTAAAAAATTACACAAATGTAAGTTTTTTGAAATATTTCTCACGCATTAATATGCACATTCCCATCAATTTGTACACATTATTGCATTTATTAGTGGAAGTACTTCAAATGATTTTAAATGAAGTTTTTCGATAACTCAATAAAAATTCGATTTCTGTGAAAAAGAACTTCAAATTGAGCATTTAGAGTAATGCTTAACGCTTTTTTAAAACAGCTTCAAATTTCTCAATGAAAATTGCAATTTAGGACGACGGTATAGCCTCCTTTAATATTCTTAAAGTATAATTTATGTTCTACTATTTGAAAAGCGAAAAGTTGCGAAAATTTAAAAAAAAAAATATTTTTGCCGCAATAGATGGAAGCAGTCAAGAAGGAACGATAAGACTGTGAAGTACCAGTCCACACCAAGAAAATTAGTAAGCTTTACTACGAGAAAATCTGTGCAATTCTGTAGCACCTCTAGTTTATTTTTTGTTGTGTTAATGACTGCTTTCAACTCATCCATAGATATCAGATCTACAGAATTTCAAACATCAATTTTAATTTCTATCTCTTCTCCATCTTCAGAGGTCCAGGATTTAAAGTAATTTAACCATTTGGTTTCTGAAATTATATTTAGTTGAACTATATCATTTTCTTGATTATTTAAATATTTTATAATTTTATATGCTTTACTTTGGTTTCTAAATAGGTCATGCTCAATTTCACTAACATATCTTTTCCATTTTTCTCGTTTGAGTTTACGGACTTCTCTTAAACTAAAGCTGATTTTCTTTTATATTTCATTCTATGATTCATATTTCCAGGAGTTGAGAGAATCTTTAAAAACGTTTCTTTTTTTTCTTTAATTAGTTGTTTGATGTTATCATTCCCAAACCTTAGCCCTCTTGTCGAAACTTTCTTTTTCCTTACTCCTATTGCTTCTGCTACTGCCTGTGTAATTATATCATTAATATTTGTCCATTATTCATTTTTATTGTTATTATAGGAATCTAGGAAATAAATAGATTGTAGGAAATAGATAAAATAAAAAAATTATCTATTTATTGATAGCAAGAGAGGCGATCTCTTGTTGTTCCTTGGCGTCTCATAAAACGTCTGTGACCGGACACAACCAGTCACACTCCGCGAGTATGAAAATGTTCAAAAAACATATGTTCTTATGCCATATCTCAAAAATTGAAACCAACTTAGGTGGCTCAGGGCAGAGAATTAATTGATGCGACTGTACTGTTACTGACCGGGAGACCCTAGGGTTCCATTCCCCATAGTGGCATGATTTTCGACACAAGCTACATCGAATTCAGCCGCAAACTGAGGTGAATTCTAACGACCGGCTGCTCTGATCGATAGTTTCCCGTGGTTTCTCCAACCAATACCAGGCGAATGCTGGAGCAGTACCCTAACAACGTGCCACGGACTGCGCCGTCAATCCCCTCATTGGTGTTATCCGGGTAGCGGAATGGTATTGGCATGCGAATGTTAAACGAGGCGAATTACAGTTTTACGCACTGCGCACTGTACTTCAGACATTCAAATTTTTAAATGTTAAATCAACATTTTAATTCTCCATAACAGTACAAGTTTTCTTTTCTAAATTCTAGGACCATCGGATATTTTAAACATATTGATAAAACTATAATTATTTATATTTCATGTTATATATATATATATATATATATATATATATATATATATATATATATATATATATATATATAACATGAAAGATAAATAATAATTAACGAAAGTAAGTGAAATTAAGCATTTTGTTACTCTTGTGCACAGAAACTAAAGTACGTAACGCAACTAAAATCCGAAACGCGGCGAAGAAATCTATTGACTAGTAACGAAACTGCCTCTGTAACGAAACTTTACTGCAGCTGGGAATTTAGTTTTGTTACAGGAAGGAAACTATATCATCATGGGAGTTTAGTTTCTATTCAGGCGTTTTATTCAAGATTCACTTTCGTTATTTACAATTCATGACGTCACAGAAAAGGTTTAGTTTCGCTCCCAGTAACATAACTTGCAAGTAGTGTTTTGGCGACTGTTAATATTGTTATTGATGCCTTTCGTGACCTCACTGCGCCCGTTACTCGTGTGCCACGCCTCTGCTATCAGCTCCATGGTGGAAATAATTTATTTAATATTAATTTAATTTATATATTATTTATTTAACACGGAACAGGCATTCATGCCTAATCCCTGAAAGGAAGAAGAAGAGATTTATTTATATATATATATATATGTGTGCAAATGTATTATTTATTTAATATTAATAATATTATTTATTAAATATTAATAATATTAATAATTATTTCCACCATGATCATGTTAGCAGTCTCCATTACCTCGGAGGGCAGGCGAGACGGTAAAACGTATGTTTATGTCGCAGGTTCGGATTGACCAGTAGGTCGAATGCATGCTTAAATAATCCAAATACAATTTTAGCAAAGATATGCGGGCCTTAAAATGTAACCTCGATATACTACGATAAATTAAAATATACATACTTTGTATTCCGGGAACAAAATGTTCACAATTATGGGGTCTAATAAAAAATGTTAAAACATACAGTGTATGTAACACAATGGCATCAGGTGCACCCAATGAAAGTTTCTTTTTCAGTTTCCTTAATAATAGCCTTGGTGTACGATATCCTTACAACTGACGTCGGTAGAATTATTATTATCCTCGCACGATTTCATGAGCCCTCGCTTCCCTAGTTGCGAAAGAATTGGGGAGTTTAGTTATTTTGACAAAAGAAATTTGATATCAATTTTTTGTTCGTTTTTCGGTGGAAAATAGTTTCTATTATTCGGGAGGGAACATTTCTGGTTATCAGATTTTGTCTACAACAATCGTTCCTATCATTTATTCTTAATTCAACTAATGTTGGTAAATGATTGAGGGTACGTATTCCGTGGCTCAAGAAAACGTGTGCGTATGATATGAACGCGTGTCACTGCACTTCAAACTACAAAGAGATCAACGAATATGGCCTTTGCAATCAGTCGTGAAAGACCGGCCGCGCTAGAAATCCGACACAGGTTGATAGACGTTGCATAACGTTCCTCGCGCTGGCGAAACAACGGTTTTCAAAACAAAACCCTAGTCAAAAACCGCTATCGGTTGTGATTAAATATATCCCAATTACTTACAGTGAAAAAGACATTTACGATGAACGCATTCGGTTAAATTTTCCCGTTTTAAATGTGGAAGGATTTTGTAACAAAGATCGTTGTCCCATTTATGTTTGTGCAATAGATTTAACGGGTAATAGAGAGGCAAAAACTATATTCTCTTTGAATAGATTTATCCATAGTGTTGTAAGAGTGCAAAGCAGAATACATACTAAAGTACGTGCAAACGCTGTCAGAGATGTGACCACTCACAGAAAAATTGAGAGTTCATTCCGAGATGTGTGAAATGTGCCGAAAATCATTACACGGATTGCAAAAACGTGAATGATGCGCAACCTCAATGTGTAAACTGTCATGAATTCCATGCAGCCAATTACAGAGGCTGCAGATTTTATAAAGAATACGTAAAGTCACGTAACAGCTTGTTCCAGACCGCTTCGCAAAATGAATTTCTTACTAAATCTTTTTCCCCCAAACCAAAACCATAAAAAATAGTGCCTCTATCAACTGACCACTTTCCTCCACTCCAACCGCGCCCTTCACCAATCTTTACGCCGAGACAAGGCACCTCTTATTTCCCGGACTGGTCTAGTATTATGCCATCAATCGTTTCTCAAGTTATGTCTGCTTTAGTTCCTCAAATTCCAAACATGATTCAAGAAATGTGTTCATTACATGTTAACTTCAGCAACGAATATGAAGCCTTTGCAATCAGTCGTGAAAGACCGGCCGCGCTAGAAATCCGACACAGGTTGATAGACGTTGCATAACGTTCCTCGCGCTGGCGAAACAACGGTTTTCAAAACAAAACCCTAGTCAAAAACCGCTATCGGTTGTGATTAAATATATCCCAATTACTTACAGTGAAAAAGACATTTACGATGAACGCATTCGGTTAAATTTTCCCGTTTTAAATGTGGAAGGATTTTGTAACAAAGATCGTTGTCCCATTTATGTTTGTGCAATAGATTTAACGGGTAATAGAGAGGCAAAAACTATATTCTCTTTGAATAGATTTATCCATAGTGTTGTAAGAGTGCAAAGCAGAATACATACTAAAGTACGTGCAAACGCTGTCAGAGATGTGACCACTCACAGAAAAATTGAGAGTTCATTCCGAGATGTGTGAAATGTGCCGAAAATCATTACACGGATTGCAAAAACGTGAATGATGCGCAACCTCAATGTGTAAACTGTCATGAATTCCATGCAGCCAATTACAGAGGCTGCAGATTTTATAAAGAATACGTAAAGTCACGTAACAGCTTGTTCCAGACCGCTTCGCAAAATGAATTTCTTACTAAATCTTTTTCCCCCAAACCAAAACCATAAAAAATAGTGCCTCTATCAACTGACCACTTTCCTCCACTCCAACCGCGCCCTTCACCAATCTTTACGCCGAGACAAGGCACCTCTTATTTCCCGGACTGGTCTAGTATTATGCCATCAATCGTTTCTCAAGTTATGTCTGCTTTAGTTCCTCAAATTCCAAACATGATTCAAGAAATGTGTTCATTACATGTTAAAAATAGCGGCTGTTCAGGAAGAAAATAAGATTCTAAATTGGAATGCCAACGGCCTTAATGTCTATGACACAGAGGTTTCTTGTCGACAATATGGTATCTTAACAGAAAAACCCACTATCAATAATGAGGTTCAACACCAATCAAGGTTAAAAAAACATACCAATATGGCTTCGTTTCATATAGAAATGATAGAATTACAAAAGTATCAGCCTCCGGGGGCGTTGCCATTTTTATTTCCAAGGCACTCAAACATGAACAGATTTCAACTCCACTATCAGCGAACCTCGAATCGGTTGGAATTAAAATAACCCTAAACTCCAGAACGTTAAATATAATAGCAGCATACAAACCGTCTAACCAAACATTCCCATTATTACCATATCAAACAATATTAGTGTAAGTAGCCCAATAATCATGATTGGAGATCTTAATAGCAAGAATAGTATGTGGGGTTGTAACTCAACAACTTGGCAAGGCAAAAAATTGGCGGAATTTGTTGCTTCCTCTAATATAAAATTATTTTCTCCAAACGTGCTTACTCGCTATTTTACTAATCCCAATATTATGACTAATTTTCCGGTGTATTGATAACTAATGAAATAAATACATTATACACCCCATATATAAAGGCATACTCACCATTTATTTATTCTATTGACCAATCTGTGTAATTATTGTTCCAAATATGTTCATTCAATGTTTTCGTATGTTGTTGTTAGAAAGTTTGTCCGTATTTATTGTGATTGTGTTTTTGGTTGTTAGCCCTGATGATGGAATAAAATATTCCGAAACGTTGGCAAACTAGAGTAATCCATTAATTGACCGATCCCGTGATCCATTTTCCTACTACGTATTAACGGTCGTGATTTCTACAATGGTCAATACATCTAAATATAATTAATCTAATTAAAACAAAAAATAATCTGAGACGGTTCTGGCAACTCACAAGACAACCAGATATTAAGAAAAAAGTTAATCAGATAACGTGTAAGATAAAAACCTTTCTTTATAAATTACGTCTACAGAACTACAATAAATTTATTACGGAAATCCACCCTAACTCAAGGCACCTTTGGTCAACTGTTAAAGGAGTTACCAAAGAAAAAGTAAAAATTACTCCTTTACGATATGGATCGGAAACGATTTATTCTGACAAAGAAAAATGAGAAATATTTGCTGTACATCTAGAGAACACCTTTAAATCACATCCCGTTTCCGATATACAACTTAATACAGAAACAGTAAATTACCTCAGTATTAATATTCCCACTGCGGCACTTCCCATCAATTCATTTCCCCTTCGGAAACCATCTCAGTGATTAAACTTCTAAAATTTCGAAAATCTCCAGGTATCGACGATATTAACAATCTCTGTATCAAAATGCTTTCAAAACGACTACAGCGGCTTTAACTGCAATATATAATGCACCTTTACGATGCAATTATTTTCCGACTGCTTGGAAAAAAGCTGTCGTTTTATCAGTGTGCAAACAGGGGAAAAATCCAAGGATAGCTGAAAACTTTAGACCTATCAGTCTGCTTCCAATTTTATCAAAAATCTTCGAACGTCTAATCGATACAAGACCAATAAAATTTACCCACAATATAAAAGCAATCCCATCGGAACAATTCAGATTCAAACCAAACCATTCCACAATCCGAATGATCTTGGCTGTCCGGGTGACGAGGGGTGGTCTGCGAGGGCAGGCCAACCCAGAGGCAGACCACGAAAAGATGGTCGAAACGTCGGCAACACAGCCTTCGACGCGGCGTCACCCAGACAGCCAAGATCATTCACATGACTCCGGCCGCGGAAGCCTACGACTCCATTCCACCATCCATCAATTATTGCGAATCACTGAAGCCATAGCTAACGGTTTTCACCAAAAGAAACATAGTGAGTGTTTTTCTTGATGTAAGTCAGGCATATAACTGAATTTGGCATCGAGACCTCCTATACAAAATGCTAACCTCAGGTATACCCGAATACCTACTAAAGATCACGGAAAGTTTCCTCCCAAAAGGATCGTTTGTAGTTAAAATCAACACAGACATCTACCCCTCTCACTATTGCCGCAGGAGTACCACAGGGTTCATTTCAAGGCACCATGGTTTATTCCAAATTCCCAAATTCATCGCGAGCTAAATATATATCCACTAGACGAACACATAAGTAAAATAGTCGACCATTTCTATCAAAATCTTTACTCTTCATCCTGTTTCACAATATCTAATCTGGGTCGTCGTGCTTCATGGCCCCATATTAAATCAAGGTTCCCTAAGGATAGACTGAGACCACCGTAACTCGATTTTTACACCCTTCCTAGCGCTACCTTAACTTTCAATTTTACACCTCAGACCAAACCTTGAAGCCTGAACAAACCTTCGAAACTTAGACCATGTTCACGAGTAGGAATGAATACTCCTTTCGTGGATGGCCATATCCAAAATGTTAGAATATAAAATGTACTATTTTCAAACTCCTCGAGAGACGGAAATGTCTAACGAGAAGAAATAAATAAGAATTTAGAAAAAAACGCAACAAAAATTTTAACCTGGTTCGAGGACGGAAACAACGTGGCCACAGATTTGCAGCACGGCTATAGAGTAGAGCGCGTTAAACCAGGATAGTATGACTAAGTACAGATAAAACTATCGAGAGAATTGAAATAAACTATCGAATAATATCGATAGTACTGTCGAAACAGAGAAATTAAAAAATTATAAATGTTTCGATCAATTGATAATAACTGTCAATAAATAAATAAGCCACAATAATATCGTGGTATAATAATTTTGTAATAAAAAGGTTAATTTAAAGAACACCTTACAAAAGCTTCCAATAAATTATCCATCATTAAGTATAAACTTCTTTGAAAAATTGTAAAATATTGTAATTCCCGTTCAGTGTTGCCACTTCGAAAAAATGTTGGCTAATATTACTATACAACTTAAAGAAATTAAATATTGCCAAATTAAACTAGTATGAATAAAAGTCTCCGTACGTGAAGGTTGTTGATGTAGTTTTTAAACAACTGACACTCATTCACGCTCACCTTGAACATGAATTTTGTCTTCTATTAAGAAAATACAAAGTCAAACGAGTTAGAAGTAGTGGTCTCTTCATATTAACATTTAATCCTTTACTGCATTATTTTTATTTGTACTTGTTATAGTTATTTTTCATTAAATTTATTTATTTATTTTAATTAAGGGAAAAAAATCAGAAGTAAATATTGCTTGACAAAAACACATTTTTTTACTCCTTCAACAAAATGTGTTATATTTCACAGATCAGAGATCCTCAGGGATGAAGAGTGGGTCTATTCTTTACATAAATAATTAAAAATATTAACAGTTTCTTAACTTGCTTACCTGCTGTCAATTCTAATTTTTAAGAAAATCTAATGTTAAAGGAATTACTGAAAATTTTTAAGCTCTTACTATTACTATTGAGATACATTGTTAATATTTAATGAAATTTCACTGTTAAGCTTAACATGTTACGTGCATGGACTGAATTTATAAGAAACATAGAAAATATATGAACTTTTATTCAAATATGTGAAAAACCTTTGGCGTTATTCACTTTCGTTTAGTTTCAGTAAAGAAACGAAATGAAATTGTCTTCAAGGACCGGTTCTTTCTGTAACGAAACTAAATTTGCACAGACTTTCGTTTCGTTACTTGTAACGAAACTGAACTCAAGCAAAAATAATTCTGTTACAGCGGCGCAGAACTGAAACATAATAACTCATAAGGTCGAAATATCGTAGGCACGAGAATTATCGAGTTTTTGGGAAGAAAAGGAGAGAAGCATAAAATTATTTTTGAGCATTTTCGAACTCCATTGTATGTGTTTTAGAATATATTTGATTACTGGAATAGAACGTCGTGTAATTTAGGTTTTATTACAAAATAAGAAAAAATATTTGGTAAATTGTGGGATTATTTTTTATTAATTTTAATTATTTTAATCAATATTGTACTAGCCCAAAATTATTTGAGTAACGCGTGCAATTTAGAATTATGTGGACAATTGTCAAAAAATGTCTTGTTCGTATACGTTCATTATTTTTGTGTTTATTTCTGAACAATGGAAAAGTGCTCGAAAGTTTGTAATATCGTATGCACGTTTTGGAGTTTGTGGAACTTACGTGTATGTAATTTAGAGATTATTCGATTCCTGGAAGAGAATGTCTTGTAGTTTAGGTTTTATAACAATTTAAATATTAAAGAAATGAAAAAATATGTGATAAATTATCTATATTAAATCTTTCATTAACTAAAATGTTGCAATTGCTTATAATGGATGGAATTGTGGCTCTAATTTCTTTGAACCGTAATATCGTGTGTGTGGGATTTCTTCTGATCTTCTAGTTCTGAGCATGTGGAGCTTTTCAATCCCCTTTTTTGCTAAGTTGAATTTGGGTGTTTGTACTCGTAATGTGGGTGAAAAAAATGATTTCGGTGTCATTAACGACTCCAAATTATGGCGCATGATTTTTTTAGTTATGAAATATTCGGGTGGCTCTCATTTCTCTCTCTCGTAGTTAGGGGTGAGTTTCAAAAATTTGGGTAGCGGCCCATAGAAAAACCAGAATTCAATTGTTTAGATCATGCAAAAAAAAATTGAATTTTGAGTAAGTCGGGGTAGTAACTTAACCTCCCCCTATTTTGTAATCTTAAATTGGGAGATTTTAGGGTATCAAAAATAATGTTTTTGGTGGTACTGAAGAGCCCAAAATTACCCTAAAATTATGGCACAAGAATTTTTGAGTTTTGAGAATTTGGGGTGGTTTTGATTTTTGGTTTTCTTATTTAGGGGTGAGTCTCGGAATTTCGAAAAGTGGCGCTTGGGAGCCCAAAATTCACTGATTCAGACCGTACAAAAAAATTTAAATTTTGAGGAAGTGGGGGTGCTAGCTTTACCAACCCTTATTTTGAAACCTTCATTTCGGGGGGTAGTGATGTACAAAGAATAATGTTTTTGTTATCCCTGAAGAGCCCAAAATTAGCCCAAAACTATGGCGCAAGAATTTTTGAGTTTTGAGAATTTGGGATGGTTTTGGTTTTTGGTTTTCTTATTTAGGGGTGAGTTTCGGAATTTCGAAAAGTGGCGCACGGGAGCCTAAAATTCACTGATTCAGACCGTACAAAAAAATTTGAATTTTGAGGAAGTAGGGGTGCTAGCTTTACAAACCCTTATTTTGAAACCTTCATTTCGGGGGGTAGTGAGGTACAAAAATTAATGTTTTTGGTATTCCTGAAGAGCCCAAAATTAGCTCAAAACTATGGCGCAAGAATTTTTGAGTTTTGAGAATTAGGGGTGGTTTTGGTTTATGGTTTTCTTATTTAGGGGTGAGTTTCGGAATTTCGAAAAGTGGCGCTCAGGAGCCCAAAATTCACTTGTTTCGACCGTACAAAAAGTTTTAAATTTTGAGTAAGTGGGGGTGCTAGCTTTACCAGCCTCATTTTGAAATTTTAATTTCGGGGTATTGGGAGGTAGCCCAACATTTTTGAATGGGGGCTGAAATTAGCCCAAAATTATGGCGCAAAAATTTTTCAGTTTTTCGAAAGTGGGGGTGCTAGCTTTACCGACGTCTCCCGTGGGTTGCGCCAGCTGCGCGAGTGTTCGCTCCCGATGCACCAGCCTGATGGGCCGCGCCGCTTGGGACCTGGACTACATTACTGCGAGGCGTGTTGCCTAACTCGCCGACATAGTGATGCAAGATTCACAACAAAACAGCGATGTTGCCAAATATCGATGTTCAAAATCTATTCGATATTAATAATACATCGACCAAAAACCATCGATGTTTTAAAACTGGTTTAGCGGGTCTACCAACCTCTAACATTAAATTTGTCCGCAACAAAATTTGATTTGACAGTGGCCGTGTATGTTAATTTTTACTTAAAATTTTACTGAAAACAAAGTTATAGAACGCCTCTCCATGTGCGAAGAACGAGGAGAAAGACGAAGGAAATTCCAGGGCGTCTGCATTACCTCGCGTGATGGAGAGAATGCTGGCTGAAAATACTTCTAAGCGCCTTCATTTGATTCGAACACAGACGCTCTTAAGCAGACAGTAGACCTTTCAGTTCTTGTTTCATACTTTAACTTTTACAAAATTGTGACTATGGGAATTTTTCATCCACAAATAAACCACCGAAAACGTAAAACATCGAGCACAAAACATCGATGTTCAAAAAGCATCGGCGTCAGTACATGGATGCCGCATTCCTAGCCATAGTGAGACGAATAAAGATTCCCTGACTAGAAACCTCGCACTGGTTTAAAACACAATTTTTTTTCTGACACAGGATGTTTATATGCGCTGCATACCATAATTTATGCATAACATCCTTTTAATGTTATTACTCAACAATTAATCGGATTTTTTAAGTGCCTGGCATTTAAAGACCTACAATCGAATTTAGTTATGCAGAAAATATCTAAGCCATGAGAGTCAATATGTTGAAAAATGGATGACGAAAAATAAAAATTAGATATGGATTGGATGTGGCTGTAGAAAAGTTAGAAAAGTTCTACATATAGGGATGCGACATCGATGTCGAAGTTTTTGTGTAAACATCAAGGTTTTAAACATCGATATACTGACCGCGATGTATTTATTTTTCGGAAAGAAAAATTCCCATAATCACAATATTTTAAAAGTTGAAATATGAAATAATAACTTATTGTAACGCGGTTAGTTCATGTGTTGGAACCAATGGAACTTGATCGACCAAACGCTCTCGCTCGAGATGCCTTCCATGTCCATGTATTTCCTCTTTCTTCATATGCATTTCGCACTTTGAGAAATAGCCAACAAATGCGCTGTGGGCGCAGGGTCTACCCCTTCTTCTAGTACACTTTTTTATGTTAAATTCTGTTGCACACGAATTTAACATAAAAGGTTACTAACCCAGTTTCAAAATATCAGTGGTGATTAACATCGATGGTTTTGAGTCGATGTGTTATTAACATCGATGTTTTTATTTTTAACATTGATTTTTGCTAACATCAATGTTTTGTTATGGATGTTGCATCACAAATAAGGAAAATAGAAAATCCGAAAAACATTGTTTCATTTTTCGTTCATTCGTTGTCGTTCATTATTGTCTCGAAGACTAATAAAATGACAGCGGTTTACAAATTTTGGAACAATGCAAATTCATTGTAAACACAGAGTTAAACGTATTTCTGAAAAATGTTACTGAAATAGATAGATAGATAGATAGATAGATAGATAGATAGATAGATAGATAATTTATTTAATTTTCTTTGGGCATTAAGCCCGGTGGCAAATTCTTTACACTTACTTTACATCTAATACCCTAATGAATATTAAAAATACATACAATTCAATAAACAGAACAAAATTACTCCATTTAAGGCATGCCTACTAAATGCAGAGGCCCTTCACAGACTACTGAACCTATAGCTTACATTTACCAAAATTAGAACATCCACGAGTATGTTGTCGGGAATTCTGACAAATAAAACCCCCTGTTTACCTTTATTTAAGAACTAAATTTACCTCTATTAAAAGCACTGAATATATTTTGTGAAATAGTTCATATGATAGACGATAGCTGGACGTTGTCTTTATATGCATTTAAAAACACTCATCTAACTTAGGAAAATTTATTTTTTGCTTCGCTAACAATAACCCCAGATTCACATGTTTTCTCGAAAAGGAAATGACAAACGCTTTCAATAGACAATTTCAACTCACACAATTAATTAAATAATGAACAAACGACGGCAAATAAGCGTTCATTCTAATTATTGTATGATATTATTAAAATGTAATGTTTACACTACAAACCCGGTTAATAAGAGTAAGTGAAAAAACATTTGGGACCCACTACCTTTCATTTAAAGCAAAAATCACTGACTTTGGTGGAGTAGAAACCTCAAACTTCTTTCTAAACGAAAACCCTTAGTGTTTTACTCGTAAATACAAAAATTTGCAATTTTCTGTATGACAGAGGTTTTAAAAATATTACGAATTTTAACATACTAATATGTGCACTTTCTTATATACGAGAAAAACGTTTCCAGAAAAAATTGTCAGTATTTTTTCAAAAAATGTTGATATCATAGGGGCTTCATGTAAAGTTCCCAAAATGAAAATATTGACATGATCTCCAGAACGACGGAACTAAATCTCACTCCTGACGTTCTTACCAAATCTCAACTCAAGATGTTCTAATCTAACAGAGTTAAGCGTGACTCTCCCATCCATTCATCTATGCAGTGCCTCTGGCCGGGAGGTCTTACGGTTCGAATCCCGGCGGTAGTAGGATTTTCCACACTATCTAGAGCTTAGTCGAATTCAGCCACGGTCTAGGGGAAAATTCTAGCGGTTGGCTGTTCTGATGAGTAGTTTTCTAAGGTTTCTTCGATCAACACAAGGCGAATGCCAAAGCAGTACCCTAACAAATGGGCCACGGACCGCGCGCAATATTTCCTTTTTCTTGCTTGTCCTATCTCACCCCTTATTCACACACTCACGAACACTCACACACACACACATTTATATGCGACACTTTCCGGGAGACCAGTCCGGGGCTCAGAGCTTGTCCCGATGGGGCGGTGCCTCGCTGGTGGGAGATACCTGGTCGGAGAAAACCCAACTAGCCGACTGTAGGTTGGCGCCGGATCTTACCATCCGTTGGGGGATGAAATCCGCCCCCTCCCGAGGAAGAAATATGCGCAACACTTACTGGACTAATGACCTTAGCAGTTGACGCGCCCAGAATTACTAATCAATCAACAAATCATCAATTTTTCAAAAATAGCAAGGTCAAGTGGATCGATCTTGTGAGATAGGGGCTTTGAGCAGGTGAATCCAAGTACGGGGAAATGTAAGTTATGGGTTCGAATCCCGCGTAAAGCAAAACTATTTTCGTTTGTATTTGTAGTGTAGGGGGCATTTGGGATCCTTCATCTATTACTGTTGAGAGGTTTCTTTCAAGAATCAAATAAGTCCAAAATTTCATATAATGAGAAATTTCACCAGTCAGAGTTAATTTCTGAGTTATTTCCTTTCGTCAAGTGGCAAACGTATTGAAATATATAAGGCAGGGGAAATCAACAATTCATTACAGTACAATTCTACGTTATGAAGTTTTTAGTTCTTCCTGAAAAATCTCGAATTTGGACTAGTTTGGTTCTTGTAAGAAACCCTTCACTTACACCCTAATCATTTCGACTGAGTGCTGGATCCTGAGGTACTGAACACCTACACCTATAACAATGGCATACGGATCGAGGTAGGGCAAAGGAATAATATAGGCAAATATGCGATGTATATATATATATATATATATATATATATATATATATATATATATCGCATATTTGCCTACATGTTGTCATTTATGGTGCTGAAGTGCATATATATATATATATATATATATATATATATATATATATATATATATCGCATATTTGCCTACATGTTGTCATTTATGGTGCTGAAGTGCATGAAAGTGCATGTAAGTGTGTGTGTGTGTGTGTAAGAAATAAGACAAGGACAACGAATAGGAAGAAAAAATTGCGCGCGCGCGCCGTGTGATGAGGCATTGATCCGGCATTCACCTAGCATTGATCATAGGAACCACAAAAAACTACATATTATAGGAGCCGGTCGCTAGAATTCTCTGCCAGACAGCGGCTGAAGTAGACCTAGGTATTGATAGTGTCAAAAATTCTGCCCCCGCCGGGACTCGAACACTAGGACCTCTCCGTCAGTGGCTCTGCAGTGTTTTTAGTCGAAGGCTTGTGCCACTTCAGTCAGTTAAACAAGTACTTAACATCCCGTTTCACCACACGAATTCTTACTTTTATTCTGGCATTCACACGCAAATGTGCTTATAACATTGAATTGAATTAAAAAATAATGTGGCATGTTAGAGTCTGTAAATTGATTACTCCAAACCAGATTTTATAAAGTTGCGGTGAAATAGTTATAAGATTATTTCTGGGGGTGTTCAACACGTCTGTGATATAAAACCCCATTAAATGGAATTGAAATAATTAACAGTTTTACAACAATACATACTTATGATAAATCATTTCCATCCCTCAATTCATTCAATCAAAGAAAGACAAAAAATCTCAAAAAGCGTAGGGATTGAAAGTAGAGTTCAGGAAAAAATTGAAACAGTTTAGTGAATATTTGGAATATGTTTCGTATCATCAAATACTAAAATCAGGCTCCCTTCCTCGAACGCGCGTTTGTTAGTGAAGCTCTGCGTGGCCTTGTGTGGCGGGCTGTTACATTTAAAATTTCCGTTGAACACAAGTCGCAAAAAATTAAAATAAATCAAAAAATCCTTATCTAACATTTGACAATATGTATATCACTGAATTCGTCTTTTTGCGTTGATAATGACAGACTGAAAAAATAAGTATAGTTTCATTAAAAAGAAAGTTATCTCGAATATCTCGTAAAATGTAAGTAATAAAATATAAATGAATATACGTATCAATTAGCCTCATTCCTTCATGCCCTTTCGTGAAAACAATAACTTCAACTGTTCAAAAGTTACAAGAGATGCTAAAGTTACGTGACTCACCAGCATATTTAAGACTCTGTCCCGATGGTCCTAATGTTCCAGACCGGACCTGTGGCGGGTTTTCGACATTGGCTAGGTCGAAATACGCCGCTCTCTGTAAGCGGCCGTCTGTTCTGATGGGTGGTTTTACGTGGTTTCTTCGCTCAAAACCACGTGAACGCCGGAGTATTACACTAACAAACGGTCTTCTCCTTGCTCTTCGTTGTCCCACATCCTCTTACTTACACTCCACCACTACATATGTATGGAGACCGATCGCGAGCATAGAGCTCATTCCGGCTGAGACGTTTCCTATATGGCGGAAATAGTTGGCAAAGGCCCCGAAAGGTGACGTGTAGGTCGGCGCCAGATATCAGGTTCTATCGGTACTGCAGGAACATCGCCAGCTCCCGCGATGTAGCATGCACTGCACTAGGGGGAAATGAAAACGGCAGTTGATGTGCCAGAAACGCACAAAAATATAAAAAATAAATGTTTTACAAGATAGGTGCTTGGCTTTACAAAATTCTTTTAAATCGGATTCCTGAGCCTACATAAAACTCACTGCTTCCCAGCGATGCATGTTGAATCATCACCTTCAGACCATGCCTTTGTTGCATTTTTGTAATTCGAATATCGCATAGTTTCGTAGGAAAACTGTAATGCGACTCCTCTGCCGACAATTAAGTTAGTCACCCTCATCGTTAGTCACTCTTAAGAGCGGACGGAAAGTTACTCGCTGGCTGAATCAGTTATCAAACATCAGCGAGATTTCTACGCAGTAAAATTTACTTTTAATCAACTTGAAAAAAGAACAGGCTTTTCATTTAACTTGCATGTTGTGGATATGTTGAGTCATATTATTTATTTATTTCTTGCTTCTATGTTTATTGGTTTACAAGATATGACCCTTAAAATATCCCCAAAACCTTACGAGCTGTGGTGGAAAAAGTTGACCTGAGGCTACGACCTGAATGTGTTAAGGAATATGTTGTCTTTATTATTGCAAAAATATTCTGACCTTTTTAAAAAACAGATACATTCTCATTATTTTTTCAATCATTTTTCTTTCTCTCTCTTTTCAATATATTTATTTACTTTCTTTTTAAAGAAAATAAATCATTGAAAAAAATAGTTTTAATGTGTCTGTTTTTGAAAAAAAGATCAGATTATTTTCATAATATTTATTTACGTTTCACCCGTTCTCGTTATTATTTTTTAGTTTCAAAGGATTGTCAGTATATATCGTTAGAAAGTTCTTCAAGATTTGATGATACATTCCAAATGAAGAGAAATCAGCTCGGAAAATCTCATACCTTTCAATTATTGTTACCACGGTAAAAGAACTTTTTCAACATCAATCAAATATATACGTTTAGTTTTGACGTGCAGCAGGATATTTTGCTGAACAAGAAACAATAATAAGTAAATGCATGCATTAATAATTCGCCGAGGTAATTAAAAAAGTTAGTATTTTCTAGTATTTCTATTCCGCTAGTATTTTCACTTGCTCGTATACTTTTTATGTAGTATGAAGAAAGTATTGTAATGTTGTGGGAAAGATGCCAATTTTTTGACAGAAAAACTTCTATTGCCGGTAAAAAGTGGATAAATATTATTTCTGTAAGTAGAAAATGACTTTCTTTAACACGTTATGTAGTCAGAATCCACACTTAGTAGGTCCTTGGTTCGGAAAATTTGCATTACGAGAAAAAACGTCTTTTCGCCAGTCCGTCTTTCTGCGAACAACACTAGCGACTAGTCCATAAGAAGGATTTTCACCAAAATTGATATTCCCCGATCGATCTGACTCTTGTCTCGGCTCCTGCTATTATAAATGGATATTCTGATTTTAGGGGTACTTTAAACGAGCCTCAAGAACATTTTCAAAATTTTCTCAAAAACAACTTCATTTTTTTCTTTATTTTTAGTTTGAACGGAGCAATTGAGGCTTAAAAAATTACGAAGATTGCATTTTCGTTGAACTCCCGGAATTTTTTGAAAATTACAGAAGTTCAATTTTTTCGGCGTCTTCCTACTGCAATAATGAAGACAAATATTTTTTACGTGTTCTATTCACCATAAGTAGATCTTTAAATATGGTTATGTTCAATTTTTCAAAAATATGAGTAATTTTTAGGTAGTTTTGTGTGAAACGGTTTTTTTTTAATTTAAACATTTTTCTCATAAACGTTTGCTCCAAACTTTTGCTTTAATTTTTCTTCGTATGTAGAAAAGAATTGTAAAGAAAGTGGCATTGGTCGCGCTATCGTTGAACTCTGAATTATTGAAAATTCCAAAAGCTTTACATTTTTCCGCGTCTTCCTAAAACTACAATAACGAAGATAGACTCTTTTCGTCATGAAATCTACTCATCGAAAATACATGTTCGGTTCTGGGAGTGCGTTTGTGATGGTGGTGCGGTTGTTGGTGGAGCCCAAGGGAATCCATGGGTTGTATGAGGAACGTAAGGGGTTTTCTCAGGAGATACCAATTCTAAGATCGATCGATTCAAAAATTACATTAATCACTCCGGAGACAGGCGAAGCCTTGCTGGGTTTTCTCTGAGTATGTCTTTGAACACAGCAAGTTGAGTACAAAAACATCATGATGGTCCCCTACCAAACTGGAAATCTTTCATCAAACCCCAGTTGCATTTACGACACGGATATCGTCGCGAAACATATTGGAAATCTGTGATGCAGCGTCCAATCGTCTATCATGGCCAGAATCGAGGTGCAAATCCTTCCTGAATATCACGCACTAACCTTGGCCCGTTGTTTAAGCTACTACTCCTATCTGCCTGGATTGATTGATAATTTGTGTTTCCTGGCTCGTCAACTGCCAAGGTCATTAGTTCTGTAAGTGTTGCGCATGTATTTACTTGTAAGGTGGCTATGATCTTCCCCCTGGAAGATGAGATCCGGCCCCGACGTACACGTGGGCTAGGGGGGAGGGGTTCCTCCGCCAGGCACGGCCCACCAGCGGGGCACTGCCCCAACCTGGAAAAGCTCACCCCGACTGGTCTTCTGACATGTGTGGTAGTGAAGTGCATGTTGGTGTAAGGGTGTGTATGTAAGGGCTGAGAATAGCACAAGGAAGGGGAAGGAAAGATCGCGCGTGGTCCGTGGCCCGTTCGTTAGGGTCCTGCTCTGGCATTCCCCGGTGTTGAAATGAGAAACTACGGAAAACTACCGATAGAATTGTCCTCGGTTGAATTCGACCTAGCGACGAAGTATCATGTGTCGAAAATCCTGCCACAGTCGAGACTCGAACCCTAGGATTTCCCTGTGATAGGCACTGCAGTGCTACAGGTGATACCTTGAGCCACTTCGGCCGATCCATCCGTGTGAACTGTTCGAAGAAAAGCACTGAAACAATCGATTGGAGCAACCGTCCTCCAGGCAACTCATTCCGAGTGAGCGAGCGACCCGGGGACGTCCACTACTTTAGTCATTAGTCCCGTGAGCGCAGTCCATTTTATATCCCGGGAGGTGGTGGTGCTTCTCTCTCTCTCTAGAATTTGAGATCCAGAGTCGGCTTGGGGAGTTCCCAAGTAGAGCTCTGCCCACCTGGTACCAGACTGGTCTCCCACGTGGGTGATAGCGCGTGTCAGTGAAAGTGTTTTTGCGGAAGAGAAGACGGAACGATCGCGCGCGGCCCGAGGCTCGTTTGTTAAGGCTGCTCCACACATTCGGTTGATTGATTGATTGATTGATTTTTTTGTTTCCGGGCGCGTTAACTGCTTTGGTCACGAGTCCCGTAAGTGTAGTGCATGTTTCTTCGCTGGAGATGGCGATGATCTTCCCCCGCTGGATGGCGAGATCCGGCGCCGACCTACCGTCGGCTAGTGGGGTTTCCCCTAACCAGGACTCTCCCACCAGCAGGGCACCGCCCAAGCTGCGACAACCTCTAAGCTCCCAACCGGTCTCCCGGGATATGTGGTAGTGTAGTGCATGTTAGTGAAAGTGTATGCGTGTGTGTAAGAGGAGAGGATAGGACAAGGAATGGGAAGGACAGATCACGCGCGCGGTCCGTGGCCCGTTTGGTAGGGTACTGCTCCGGCATTCGCCTGGTGTTGATCGGAGAAACCACGGAAAACTACCGATCAGAGCAGCCGGCCGCTAGAATTCTCCTCCAGACAGCGACTGAATTCGACCTAGCTGAAAAGCTAGTGTCGAAAAATCCTACCGCCATCAGGACTCGAAAATAGGACCTCCCGGTCAGAGGCGCTGCAGTGACATCAGTTGATGCACTGAGCTACTGCTCCCGGTCACACATTCGGCATTCGCCGAGCAGCGATCTACTGCTCGCCCAATCTTAAACAGCTGATGTACTCGGCGAAGGTTCGCTCCCTTTGATGCAAAAGACCGATACGCGGTGGGTAGGGCGAGCCCCGACAGAAGGCAAGCAACCCATCCACACTACTTGGGATTCAGCGAGCGGCTGCTCGCTACTCGCCGAATAAGAAGTGTGTGGAGCCGCCTTTAGAGTGCTGCTCCGGTATTCGCCTGGCATTACTCAGAGAAACAATGGAAAAGTACCTGCTGCTGCTAGAAATCTCCAATGGTTAAGAAACGTTCTAGAATCTCCCCAACTATGTATGCTAGTGTCAAAAATCCGCTACCACCGGGACATAAACCCAAGTGCCATTCGGTTAGCGACGATGAAGGAGCAATTTGAATGCTGCTGCGATGCCTTCACATCCAGTGCTGAGCTCGGTTGGCGTGCAGCTTGAAGGAGGCACTCACCACCCCTCACCACCATAATAAAACTTTCTCTAGGATTTTCGGGTATGAAGTACCACCCTTACTTTGTGTCAAGATTTCTTGCTGAGAGTTTGTTCTTATTTATGTGCATAACAATACAAATATTGGCTTCGTTTGTGGACAGAACAGGGTTCGATGAAGAAAGTTCAGTTTTGGATTTCTTGTTTTAAAGAAGTTGTTAATACAATTCATTGTTAATGAAAGTAAGAAGTTCTATCTCAATGCACTGCAAATCACTGAAAAATATCATTCGCGACTTGCAATGGAGTGATACGTCTTGTGATGAAATGTATATTTTTTGGAAGTATATTTACTCACGTAGAGAAAATAAAAAATAACACTAAACGAATATTCAACGCCTATTTCCGAGGTGATAATGTCTTGAGATGAGTTTTTATTGTCACTGAGTATGCTTCGTTTCTGTGACAACAATGTAGGAAATGGCGGTAAGCGCCTTTTCAAAATCAGATATGTAAATTGTGGGAATTCTGATGTGGTGTTGTTGACGTTCTTATGAGAAGAAATAAAAGAGGTCATCTTCGTCAACACAATATGTTGACGAAGATGACCTCTTTTGTTTCTTCAGATATGTAAATGCTATTAACCAGAGCTTTGTAAGCTTATTTTACCCGTTTGGGGAAATTGTGCGTCAATGAAAGACTAATTTCGTTCAAGGGACGGCTGTTTTTCAAACAGTATATCCCTTAACAGCCGACCTGGATGGTCGAGGTGGCTAAGAGCGAGTACCGACTCAGCGCTTCGGTCCGAAGGGTCGCGGGTTCGAGTCCCGCCTTGGGCATGGCTGTTTGTTCCTTGACTTTGTGTGTGTGTTGTCGCGGAGGGCCTCGCGTTCTGCTGACCCAAGATCAGAGGAGCCCGCAAGTGTTTGTCTAGTGTATGGTCGAGTATGCGTCCCTTCGGGACGTAAAGGGCAACCGGCTGTTGGCTGGAAAAAAGCCCTAGGAAAAAAAATCCCTTAACAACGAAGTAGATCTGGAATCAAACTCTTAATGCCGTGTGGTTGTGAAAGAGGAATTATCCTCGATTTTATTATTCGCCATTAGTTACGTTTGTGAGAAGTGAAACCCCATGTTTTGAAATATAACACAAAAATGAATTTCTAAATTCCCAAGAATACCAAAAAGTTAAAAATGTTTATGACATCCTCGTGTTAGACTTTTAAAATGTATTTCACAAAAAAATTGTCATTCATTTCAAAAGCATAAAAATATTTTGAAATGAAAACAATTTTTTTCAAATTAGAAACAAAGCACAAAATATGTATTTCTAACTTCACCAGTATCGACCCAAAGTCAATATCAAAACGGAGGAAAAAAAATTGTGCGTTTTTCTTGCGGCGTCACCGATACCCTGCCAGTGTGCACCATTCGAAACAAGGAAAATGCGCCGCACACAGTGCTCACCGGTCGCTGCGGCGACACGCTGGGAGGAGTCCGTAGCAGCAAGAGGGTCAAAGGAATATATACATAGCGAGACCAAACCATACAATATTGTTAATGTTATGAGGAATAGGCTAATGTATTTTTTGATCTAAAATGACTCTCTCTCCAACTGTCTCACTCTCCTCCTCCCCCTCTCTCTCTCTCTCGATGTGAAATCACTCAGAATATTAGAATAAGTAGGATGTCTTAGAATAAATACTACAAACTTCTAGAAAAAATATAGGAGTGGGAAACGATTTTATTATTAAACAAGTTAGTGAATTTTTTTTATAAGAGTTACACGTGTGATAATTTCGTCTTATGAACGCGAGATCGACAAAAATATTAAGTCACTGAGACTTCGTCCGAACGTGACGTGCAAATCACCTGGGCATCAAGGGTTGCCTATCCTTCATGGGCACGTTATCAGTTACATGACATTTCTCACTACATGTTTTTTTGACAAAAGATGATTTATTCTGACACTTTTACATGTTGTAGAAGTTTGCAAAATTTATTTTGAGACACTAAACCGGCGTCCTGGCGGGGCCTACCTTGTTGGCGGGCGTGACGAGCAGGTCCCTGAGGACGGCGGGGCGGCGGATGGCGGGGCGGCCAGGGGCGGGGGGTGCGCCCCGGGCGCGCAGCTTCCAGCGCACGCGCTGCACGCACGCCTCGTCACGGAAGAAGACGCGCCGCGCGCGACGCTCGGGCGGGGCCATCTGCGCCTACGCACGGCCTCCTGCAGCACAAAGATCTCTACAGCACATGCCTCTCAACGACACACAGCTCACGGCCCCCTAGAGCACATGGCCTCACACAGCACTCAGCTAGCTATAGCACACGGCCTAGTACAGTACACAGCCTCTTACAGCACACAGCCTCCTACAGCACACAGCCTCCTACAGCACACAGCCTCATACAGCACTCAGCTAGCTATAGCACACGGCCTAGTACAGCACACAGCCTCCTACAGCACACAGCCTCCTACAGCACACGGCCTCCTACAGCACACAACCACCTCTACAGCATGCACCTCTACAGCCACCTCTACCTCACACACAGCCCGCTACAGCATACACCTCTCAACAACACACAGCCTCCTACAGCTCACGGCCCCCTTGAGCGCACGGCCTCACACAGCACTCAGCTAGCCAAAGCACACGGCCTAGTACAGCACAAAGCTCTCTACAGCACATACCTCTCAACAACACACAGCCTCCTAGAGCACACATCCTCCTACAGTACACAGCCTCCTACAGCACACGGCCTCCTACATCACACAGCCTCCTACAGCACACAGCTTTCTACAGCACACGGCCTCCTGCAGCACACCGTTTCCTTCAACACACGGCCTCCCACTGCTCACACCCTCCTACAGCACACAGCCTCCTACAACACATAGCGCTCTACAACACAGTCTCATACAGTACTCAGACTCTTACAACACACAGCCTCCTACAGCACAGAGCCTCCTAAACAGTCTCCTCCAGCACACGGCCTAGTACAGCACACAGCCTCCTATGGCACACAGCCTCCTTTCTCAATCTTTTTTCTAATTTTTTTTAATATCTAAAATAACGAGAAAAAAATTCAAAATTGATCATTAGTATATTCTAAAATCCAATTAAATTGGCGCAGTACGTAGACTCTGGGCCATGCGTTATCCACGACAGCACGGCTTGTTGTCGGAAATGTTCACGTCAGTGCGTTCTTTCTTCGCTCTAAAATTGTCACCAATCTTACTGTTAGGTGCAGTCAGAATCGCCCACTTATTATGAATTTAATTATTATAAATTTTAGTGTATAAACAAATAAACTTATTTGAAATTGTTTTTACTGCGGTAGAGTTTATTTCTACTTGTAAATGGGGGTTGTGGTCGTTAGCGTCACGTAATATATGGACAAACTTTTACTCATGATGTGACATATGCTTATGTATAAGTGCGTACGCACGCATTTACTATTTTACGGTCGGATTAATCCGACTTTTGCCAGTCACCGGTGTTCCCACGCCTGAGCCCTGTTTTTACTTTTACCCGCGCCTGGGGTAAAGGGCGAGCATGACGCATTCCCTTCCCCATGCGTGGCACACTAGGTCTGCCTGAGAATTTCTTTCGTCACACAGATGTAGATTGTATACTTTCGTCACACATTTGTAGATTATATTGATATACTTATTTACCATTTACATCCTTCGGTGATCGATTTTCCCTAGTTTTTCCTAACACACACAGACCCGCAGTACGCTTTTAATTTTGAAAATACTCAAAATAATCAAAATTTGAAAAAAATTAGGCAAGATTAAAATTAAATGAAATTAATGCTCAAAATGTAATACAAAATGTGATTGCAACGGGCTTCATTGGCTGCCTTGAGCTCCGCACCTCGGAGCGATGAGTCAGCTCCCATCCCTTCTCCCCGCGGAACCAGCACACGGCCAGCTGCAGCGTAGTGCGGGCTACAGCACAAAACCTCCTACACCACAGGTCGAGCTACGGCCCAAGTCCTCCGACAGCGCGAGCGAGTTATCGCATGCTGCCTTAGCACAGAACACGGTGAAGTAGTATATTACTACCTTACCTGCGGCACACGGAGGACCACGGCACACAATCGCCTATAGCACTAAGCTTCCAAATAAGTCAGTTGATAGCTGTTATTATACGAGACAAATTACGACGTTGAAAGACACGAATAAATACAAAGTAAAATATATGTTTACTAGCATTGCGGAAGTAAAAAAAATATTTTGTTTACCAGAAAAATAACCTTAATTCGAAAATATGGAAATACTTCCTTTTATAAATGAAAAAGGTTTTAAAGAAAATGAAGATGATCTTGTGAAAAAATGAAGTTATTTTAAGTTCTGGGCAAAAAACACTAAGCTATTCACATGAATGTTGAGTAAAATAAGATTTTTAAAAGCATGGACTATCGAATAAATGGGTGATAAGCATAATCTTATCTTGGAAACAAAGTATCTCACCCATTAAAATGTCTTTTCAATTTAATTCTGTAAGGGGATGGAAATGAATTTAATTGTTTTTCGCAAACTTTAAATGGTTGTAATGAATTGTTCTTTGGTTAAAAAAAAGGGGGCAACGTTTTGCCTCTAGATCTAGCTAAAACGTTGGGCCGAAGTCAATCACTGTCTGGAGGAGAATTACATTGGCCGGCTACTCTGATCAGTAGTTTAACACAATATTTTCCTATAGATATAATATTTTCCAATAGAACGTCGAATCAGTACTTTAAAAAACGGGCCAAGGTCCGCGCGCGATCTTTCCATCGTCACCTTTGTCTCCTTCTGCCTTTTCACACACACACACACACACACACACATTAACATGCCCTGCACTCCAGCACCGTTCGGGAGATCAGTCGAAGCCTTGGGGCGGTTATTATGAAAGTTATGAAGCTTCTGAGCATCCGCGCCGTTTTAAATCCGACTGTGAGCTACCAAATGAAACCAAGACAGGAATAATAATTTTTTCTTCAAATTTCACATTTTTTAATTCTTTAAACTTACATTTCTAGTAAATATGAAATCAATCTTCATAAAACCGTGTGAAATAAACAGTAATTGAATTGTACGTAAGAAAACAATTAAAGCGTCGATGATGTCGATAAAGTGATATAATGATAAATTAAAAATGTAAGAACATATTTTTCTTCAGGGGTATTAACTTTAATGAAAAAGATGGGCCTATTTTTGATTACAATATTTTTAACGCTGGGAAATCAGACCGTGACTGCTATTTGAACACAGTTGTTCAAAGTTTCATCAATCAGCCTTTCTGTACTTGTTTGTTTTGTAAATTTCATGTCGTAAAACGAAACATCACACATATTTGTAGAGCTCAATATTGCCTTCACTTTTAGGTCAATTTGGATCACCATTGGATGTTTTATTTAGGAACGACAGGAAAAATATTTTAGAACTTAGATGAAGCAATTTTAAATATAACTGGGCTGTATCAACTACCAGTCGATCCGCCAAGGTCTAAGGGAAAATATCGAAAATATCTGCAGTTAACAAAGTCAGTTTTAAGTTATAAAGTAATGTCAGAACCTTTAACCTAAACTTTTCTCACTAGTAAATTGACAGAAAGTGGCACAAATTTAATAGCAGACAATATCGCAATTTTATTTTTTGAAAATATCAAATGTCTGGGATTTCTAAAAATGCAAGCGTAATTTACACGTTCGCTGCCTGGCACAATCTCATCAATCTCGCCAAACTACCATACGGTTTCAACGTCTTCGAACAATTGCTTACACTGAGAAATACTTTTTGAGACCAGGAATGATACCTCAGTTCTGTAATATTGTCTAGTGATTTAAAAATGTTGATTATTGGGCGTTAATATAGGGATATTAAGGCCCATTCACAATGCAATCACAAACATAAGCATAACACATAGACATAGACATTAACACAAGCGAAGAGTTGGCGTATTCACAATGTCGAACATAAACACAGGCAAAATAAGAGTTTCTATTGGCTATGAGACGCAGCACACGAATCGACACGATCGACTTCGATACTCGATTTTGAGTTAACGAACTGTGATTGGCTCATTCCTTATGTCTGACATAAGCATAGCACAGAAGCTTGAAGCTTGCAAGCTCTTAAGTTAACGTCTTACGTGTTATGCTTATGCGAACGCATTGTGAATGAGTCCACTTGTAGACGTAGTCCTAACTTTTATGTTAACGCCATGCTTATGCTTATGTTTGCATTGTGAATGGGCCTTTACCTTTCCTTCCTCATCCACGTTAGCCAACCTGAGCGTGACAACTCTCTATCGCAAATTTCGCCGGGAGCTACTAGTAGCTCGCAATCAAATGCCTGGCGATTTCTGCCTTAGGGTTTGTCTCGAAATGGACAATGTCCCGTTGGGGAGACACGCTAAGTGGAAACCAATGTGTTGGGCGGCGCCGGATCTCACGTTCTGTGGGAAACGAACACCGCCGCCAACCAGGATGTGCTACGCACTACACTTACGGAACTAGCAGTTGACGCGCCCGGACACGAAACACTCGTTGGAATGTTACTATCGCTCGTACGAATGCGGCATCGTCACCGGCTGAGGTGGCTCAGGGCATCAATTGATGTCCCTGCGGTGCCTCTTACCGGGAGGTCGTAGGGTTCGACTCCTGACGGTGGCAGGAATTTCAGTGCTTTGAACAGTAGTTTTCCGTGGATTCTCCGATCAACACTAGGCGAATGCCGAAGCAGAACCCTGACAAGGCAGGAACTCTGTCAACCGTTACCAAACTTTCCGTCCTCTTACTTGTCCTAACCCTTACTTACACTTACACTCACAAGCACTATACTACCACACGTGTCGGGAGATCAGTCGGAAGTTTAGAGCTTCTCCCGGTTGGGGCGTTTCCACACTGGAGGAGATACCGGGATGGGGTATCCCCCACCCCCACATGCCGATATGTAGTCAACGCCGTATCTCACTATCCGGCGGGGAAGAACACAATCTCTCGTAATAAAACGTGTACTACACTTTCGGTAGTAATGACCTTAGCCGCGGACGTGCCCGGAAACGAAATCAATGCTGCATCATCGATGCCTTTAGGAGCTTTTGCTGCTGCGGGCGGCCGGGCTGGTATACGTCCGCGTCCTCACAAGGAAACTAAAATCTAGCTCTCTTTTCAAATTGAGAATTGACACACAGTAATTCAGAATTTTCGCGCATAAATACTCCAATCAAAAAGTATGTCGAAAGTAGGACTGTACATGGTTAATGGTCCTCAAATTGTAAGTCATTACATTGAAGCCCATGAAACAATTTTTATTTCTTCACTTGCTGAATAATGAAAGACTGATGGACCGAAATCCCAAGCAAAATATGTGATGAACAGGAAAAGGGTGTTAAGTAAAAATAAATAAATAAAAACGGCAATGATGTCTTTAGACATTAATCAAATATTTTTCCGGAACGAAAGTTAAGTATGATACAAAGCGTCAAATATTTGCAAATATATTTCTAATATTCATTCAACTTATTTCCGATCTTGCAATAAATTAAACTTTACATTCTTCTGTAATGTAAATGAGAAGTGGCTTAAAATCCTTTTCCTCCTCAGAACAGATCTAAAACCAACATTTTCGGACCAGAACATAAGAAAATAGTAGGAGAAATATGTTTTCACACACCACAAAAAAATATTCCTGCACTTTCACGATAGAAATCTTAAAGTATTGTAACAGAAGCCCTTGAAATAATAATACATGGAAATACTTAAAAGTCGTTCAAATTTTAACGACTGATTGATTGATTGATTGATTGACGCATACGTTGTTTTTTTCTAGTTCTATAGAACTAGAAAAAACAATGTATGCGTCAATCAATCAATAATGCACAAACTTCTGGCAATCCGTCGTGACTTTGTTAGTTGCGGAAATTGCTGAAGTCTTGTTCCAAGACTAATTTTGTAAATAATTATTGTGGTATTCGTCAATTTTTGAGTTAATAATTCTCCATAATTTTGTTACAATGTAATTTATAAAATGACGCGAATTTTAATTTGTCAGAAATGAAAAATCATTTACTATTATGTGATGCTTGTGGTAACTCGTGTATTTTTGAGGGGGGATGTATTTTAGAATCAAATTGTAGCAGAAAACTTTGTCAACTATCCAACTTCCACTGAACTCTTATAATTTTCAAGAACTTCTCTTTCACACTGCCGATAAAACAACTCGATGCAGCATTGTAATATCTCTTGCGTGGATTCCAGAATTCCTCCATAAAAATGCAGGTTATATCGGATTCTGAAGTTATACGGGGTGATTTTTATTTCTTGAAGGTAGCTCAACATCTTGTTAAGTTGAAAAGAATTTTGCAAAATATAAGAATAAAAAAATTATTTGACAGATGTTAGTAACTGTCTGGGGTTACTTATATATCACATGCGAACAGTTAATGGATAATTCAACTATTCTTTTGCGAATTTTGTTAGCAAATACATTAGTTACCATTTGAAGGGGGTCTTAGTGAGACGACGTATCTAGAGCTATTGGTGGTCAGTTTTGATTAAAGTTTTTTCACTGGTGTTCTCGTCAACTGGAAGTATAGAATCTTACCGGTTCGTTGCTCATTAACGTATATAATTTACATCACTCACAACAAGCTTATAGATAATCATAAAGTAGAAAAACAAAATTGTAATACAGAAGAATGTCTTACCGATTTGCAGCGATCCACTCGGCAGCCGATTCCACGGCGAAGTGACAGCCTGACATTTCATTCTTGGGTCGTCACCAGCGTCAACCAATGAAAATCCTTGTCGCATTAATACATCGCAAGCACTTTCCACTGACATTCGTGGACGAGGATAGGTGCATTTCTTAAAATGGCAGTGCGCCGAGACCACTCTTAGAATAAAAATTCAAACTTCTTTGAAAAATGGCTCTTTGAGTACCCATAACATTATCAATAACAATAACATTATTCGCAGTGAACATCATATTTCTGAAACATTGAATTTACTTCCGCCATCTACAGGATACATTTTGTACACCAGGTTGAGCGACCTGGAAGCCATTTTGAACACCAAAGAAAAGCTCCCGTGCACTTGCCGAAAATTCAGCCCTCGTTATTCAAGTATCTGCCTACTTAGCTATGTTTCAGAAAATTAAGAAACTGCAACTAGAATGCATGTTTCATTTTGGGAAGGACCCTTATTCAAAGATGAAATAAAATACGTTTATGAGACATCTATTAAATTAAAAATAAATTCAGAATTTCTATTCCATGCATAAGAAAAGTCAGTGAATATATGATAAAATATGAAAACAACATTTTATTTATTTTTTCTTTGCAAAAGCTGAAAAACTGATACAAATACAGTTTCAAAAGAAAATAATTATTTTTGTAGTTATTACAGAGCAAGGTAGAAAATATCTGGTGGTTGAATTTAAATTATTCCCTTTATATTTTTTCTGAGCTTGAGCCACTCACAATTTACAATTGTGTAGCATATTGAAATTTCTCAAACACTCATTTACTATCTTCTTTTTTGCATTTTAAGGTAATTAGTACTGTTATAGAGTACCATGAGAATTTATAGTTCCAAAATTCCCAAATAAACTTGACAACAAAACACTTAACTTGTTTTTCTTTGCTGAAATTTGTTTTTAAACATGTCTCATGGATAAAAAAAAGGATAACAAATTTTATCAGAGCTTATTATTTATTTCAAGTTGTCAAAATTTACAATTTAATTAGTCCTATACTCAAATATTTGTACTCCCATTTGGAATAGACTGTTCATGAACTTGTATGAAGGAGCTAATGTAAAATAACTAAATATAAAGAAAAGAAGAACTTGTTTGTTGGTACCATACACATTCTGGAGAACAAGTGTGTACTGAACTGTCATAATGGTGGATGATAAATTTCTTCCATAGTTTGACTTGTTAAACCCATGATCTAATTTTTGAGATTTACTAGCCTTTTTCACAATGAAATGACAAAACTTTAAGAATGGGTAATTGTCCCTACATTCAAAATTTTGAGCCTCAAATATTTGTTTCTTCTCCTGACAATTCTTATTATATAATTGGTGGATGCCAAAAGCTGTTTTAGTAGTCAATTTTTGGAAATGGGTATTTTGAAGTATTAAGAAAAAAATTTATCTGCAGTGCATTTTCAAAAGAAAAAAAAGTCTCTTTAAGTTAGGCAAATTATTGGCACTAAACAGTTGTTTGAAGATATATTACTTACTTTTGTGAAACATTACTTTCAGAATTTCTTTGCATATTTTATTTAGTAATTTGAAAACTGCATTGGGGTAACTCCCTTAAAACTATTACCCCATACTACTGCATGATAGTTTATTTTATTTTATTTTATTTTAATTTTATTTTACATCAAAAAACAGTTAAAACTGCATATGACGTGCTATGGGGAAAAGTGAATTGTGTGCACATTTTCAAAATTCTGTGATCCCTACACTAAGTCATATACTACTTAAATTTTGAAAAGAAGAAGAAGAAGAAAAAAAGAAAAAAAGAAAAAAAGAAAAAAAGAAAGAAAAGAAAGAAAAAAACACCTCCCATGTAATAAAATCTATTTTCAAGGATAAATAAGCAATAAATTTTGGCTCCTATCCATGTTGTCCATGGGAATAATACTTCCTGCTGCGACAACATGGAGTTAGTTCATGTGTAGCTGATAAACACTAAGTATACCAATGTAAATCTGAAGATCCAGGTTTGATTCCCAGTTGAGTCAATTTATGTTTTGAACAATGAAATATATAATGCATCTTGTAAAATATATCAATTATTTAATCTTGCCAACTAATTTCTGCACTTGGTTATTTCACTGCAAGTCTATTGACACCTGAAATATTTGTTTTCTCTCACGATTGATAATTCAGGGCCATCACAATCAGCACTTTTGCAATTAGGTTTACGAATCTGAATATCAGTTTAAACTAGCTACTACAGAAAACATTAGAAATGGAATTAATGTTAAAACTCAGAATTCTCCATTAGCCACTTAGCAATATTACATATTTTATTTTCTGTTTCTTTTGTTACATAAGCTTGTTAAATCACAAAGCATCAAAATATATCAATGATGTAGAATATAAGTAATAATGGTCCTAGGATTGTCTCTTGGACAATTACCATATTTAACATCCAAATAATCAAGACAGGGTGAAATCACTCTCACAGTTCACTGATTATTCTTCAAGTAATACAGGAACAAATTTAATGCTTCACCTCTAGCTTCAAAATTAAATAATTTCTTCAAAAGTAATAATTTCTTCATATTGTTTTGTATCAGTTAAAGACTAGTTAAATCTAAGAAAATGGAGGGAGTATTTTCATTTGATGGATTTATTATTTGGTCAGTGATACATGTCTAAATATCATCCATGTTTTTCCCTTCTGGAAGCTAAATTACATTGGATTAACTTTTGCTTCACAGTGACATCATTTAATAGAAGAATACTTAATCTTTTTATAATTTTTATGTAATTTGACATCAAAGATTCAGATATGTAAATAGAAGGGAGATTTTTAGAGTCAGTTTTGAATATTAGGATGTATTTGGCTTTCTTAAAATGATCAGGGAACCTATGCTTGTTATGAAAAACGTACTGTTATCACAACCTTATTTTTAGAGCCTGGAAAAATGGCAAAATGTCTTTTTATTATTGTACAGACTTTTTAACTATAGGAATCACTTAATTGTACTTCTAGAGTTGTTTTAGTAGATTTTCCTTTTGCCTTCTTTGCCTATTTTAGCTTCTGTTGCCAATTTTTGGTATTTTGCCTAATTTTTGTCCCTTTCCTGACACTGATATCAATCAAGCTGAAAACCTGCAAGCCTGGACAACATGAGGTTTCTGTCGAGTTTTGTTTTTCTATGCGGGTAGAGGCTCCAGTACCAGTAAGTGTTAAAAACTTAAATGAAAAAGGAAGTTGAAAGTAGCCATAATTTTTTATTTCTTTTGTTGATGTAAACAGGCTTTGTTCACTCATGCGTGATCCTAACTTATGTCCTCTGATCCCTTTTGTCTGTGACCTCCAGTCACTTTTAGAAAAGAGCTCTCTATTTTTTATATATAATGCAACATTTCTTGATGCTGACAATTACGCAAGTTTGAAGAAAAAACTATAATAGATAATAAACTAAACTATATAAAACTATAAACTATAATTCCAACATTTAAATCGTATTCACAATGAGTATTCCATAGACACAGCGACATACCAGGTGGTCATGTGCATTTAAGATTACAAAGAAAAGATCATTTACTTTCGTGTAAGTGCTGATGTAAATTTTAGAGTTAGAATTAAACATAAAATAATTTAACGAAATATGTATAATACCATTAGGCAAAGGTCATAGTTAGTTTATAGGAAAATAGTAAAAATGTTAATATCATTGTATGAGTTCAACTCCGGGAAAAGCACGATCCAGTGAACAGGAAGAAATAAATATGTTAAAAAAATTAAAAAATAATTAAATAGTTAAATCAGTTTAATTATACTAATGTTTTGCAATATGTCCTTGCAATATTTGCAATATTTGCATGTGCAATATTTGCATGTGTCCCTTTAAAACGGAGATTTTTTTATTATTATTTACATACCTTTGCCACCTTACCTTACATTAAATGCATTTTTCAAGCTTATTTGAGCAAAAATAATTATCTTTTTGCCTATTTTAGATCTAATAAATGTGTAAACTTAAGGCTCATCCTTATATATTAGAAAACATCATTTGTAATATAATAATTGATATCTTGTTACTCAAAATGCTTTTGGGATCCATTTAAGTTGGATTATTAAATTTTAGGGAGCATTTACTCTAACAGTTGAAACATTTTACCAATTTCCATTGTTTCATTAGAAATTGACTCCATAAGTGAATCCAATACTTCTCTTAAAAAAAGGTACTTAGGGAAAAGCATTTTTGTGAACTCAAATTGAGGAGGAGGAGGAAGGGGAGGAGTTAGGGGAAGGAGAAGGAGAAGGAAGGGGAGAGGGAGGAGGAAGGTGACGAGGAGAAGGGAAGGAGGAGGAAGGGGGGAAGGGAAGGAAGAGGAGGACGAGGAAAGGGAGGAGGAGGAAGGGAAAGAAGAGGAGGAGTTAGGAGAAGGAGAAGGAAGGGGAGGGGGAGGAGGAAGGAGAGGAGGAGGAGAGGGAAGGAGGAGAAGGTGGAGGAGGGAAATATATATATATATATATATATATATATATATATATATATATATATATATATATATATATATATATATATATATATATATAACTGAAGTGTTCATCAACCCAAATGAATTTTGCACATCGTCGACCAATCTAATTAAGAGGCATTGCTACAGGTGATGTTTTCTGGTGCCAGGGGCAGATCCAAAAAGTACATGGGGAGGGGGGGATACAGATACAGATACAGTCAAACCTGCTCATAACGGAAGAGCACGGCACCGATCGAAATTTCCGGTAAAGTCAGTTTTCTGCTAATATCTGTTTTTTTAAATGTACCAAACGAAATAAAATGCACTTTGTGCATTTTTTGTAATGTTTTAATTAATTCACCTTTGTAGTATATATAACATGCAAAATATTTGATATAGTCTCCCTAAAAGGGCCTCAATGATGATAATCTAATAAAGATCCTTGGACTTTTTCTTTATTAATGCTTTACTTTCAACATCAACTCAAACTGCATTCAGTGTTTTTAAAATTTCACTGCTCTTCTGCGAGGCAAGAAAACCCTTCGTTTTTGTATTTGCCTAAGTGGATCACGGTATGCTTTGATGGGATTTTCTAATTTCGTCACTTCTTCTCCCTCCTTTTCCGAACTTTCGTCTTCCCCGGATTGTACATTTTGTCTTTCAGAACTCAACTACTCATCATAGTAATGTTCATCCTCTATTGACACTTGTCACAATTGACGAATTCTTCTGCGGTTCACTTCATTTACCATATTTCGAAAATGGTGGTCTCAGCAACGCTCTCTTCTATTCTGCTTCCATCCTGCAAGCCGAATCCTGTTTTACGGAAGCAATTTATGGTAGTCGACAGTTTGATATCCAGTGCATAGCATGTAAAAATGTAAAAAAAAATTTAAAAAATTAAAAAAATAATAAAAATTTTACCCGGTTTAGATGAATTCCCGGATTCTTTGTTAAAGACCTGTGCAATTGCCATTATACACCCGTTAACTCACTTATTTAATGCATCCTTATGCACCGGAACTTTTCCAGATATTTTCAAAACAGCTAAGATAAAGCCGCTATTCAAAAAAGGCAACAAAAATGAAATTCAAAATTACTGGCCAATTTCTCTTTGGTCAGATTTTTCAAAAATATTATCGATTTTAGGCCCTATCCTTCTACTATATACAATACGTAAACGATGTGCCCTCGACGATTCGAAACGGAAGAATAGTTCTCTTTGAGGATGGTATTTGCAATAAAGAAACCGTAAATAGTACAATATTAGATGCTTCAAATTGGTTTCGTATTAACAAATTAATAGTAAATGAAAAGAAAATGGTTTAAATGAGTTTTTCAGTTTCAAATAAACAATTCTGTATTCCATTGAAAATTAACGGTGTATCATTGACTGATGTTAAGATAACATTTTTAGGTCATTCCATTCAGTCAAAAGTCAAATGGAACGTCCATTTAAATGAATTGAACACAAAATTAAGTTAATTATGCTACGCGTTCAGAATTCTTTCAAATTCAGTAAGCCTTCATACTACTCGTGTATATTTCAAGAATGATCATTCCCGCCTGAGATATGGCATAATATTATGGAGAAATACATATTATAGCTCTCAGACTTTTAAATTACAAAACAGAATTGTACGTATCCCACCCACGTGATCCATGTAAACCTCCCTTTATTAATTTAGGAATTTTACCATTACCTTGTCTGTTGATTTACGAATCAGTGGTGTTTGTCAAAAATGACTTACTTAAGGGCGGGAATATTCCAGAAAACGCCGATGTCTATTACACTCGACATAGTAATCATATTCGTAATGGTAGAAAACGGTGTGGAGTTTACTACATTTGCATCATAGAAATAGATTTGAGGCGTTGTTTTGTCGTAGGTTTGTATTTCTCCAGGAAGATTTTTCGGTCGCATTGCGGCCATCTTCAGTATTACAAAAAATAATAATATGCTAAATTACATTTTTTTAATCTAACTGGATATTATTATGAATAAAATGTGAAATTATAAACCTAATTTTGACTAGAGTACTTGAAATAACAGATGTACTATTCTAAAGTGAAGTAAAATAAAATAAAAATTATGTAGAATACGTGAATAAATAAATTTAGATGAGCAAACTGACATACCGATTCTGAGGCGGCTGGGGGCCTCGGTCCAGACGAAACAGCGACGGTCAAGGGCATCGCTCGCTGTTTAAAAGAATGCTCTCAATGGAGAGGGAAGAGAACGAAGTGTTTTCTAGCACTGAAAAAAGGATCCCTTCAATCGCAACAAGGTTTCAATAGTTATACGAAACCTTGTAACCTTACTGCTTTTCCTGGTTACGACAGCATTTAAGATAAAAGTCACACTTTGCTGGACCAACCAGCCTGAGGGTGATATTACTTCATAAACGGACCTGTCGGCCTCGTCAAGGCTTATCATGTTGCAGACCAGTTGCTGGTCACAGCAGACAGGTACCTTGTCAGGTTAATTACGTATTGAAAATATACGTTTAAAAACATTCAAAATCTGTTAAACTATAAAAATGGTATTTAATGCTTACTGTATTTTTCGGTAGTGTGCAATTGATAATTACAGTATTTATTTTTAACATTACACACACACACACACACACACACACACACACACACACACACAATAGAAGCATGAAACGATAATTATGACTTTATTAACCGAAGAAAGCATATCTGTCTTTCTTGCTCAAAACGTTAAGGAAGTTTGAGACAAACTTTAATAATTATATTATTTTTCGTCTGCGTTGTTACACATGTAAATATAAATGTCGAAAGGCAGAGTAATTACGTTATACGTATTTTTATCAGGTACCAGCCCCAGGTCCCCGTCGGGCTCTGTGAAAGTGTGCGTGTATGGGGGGGGGAGAGGGAGGACAGGAAGATGCGCGCGCACCAAAGCCTGCTGTAGCCAGGCCACAACGCATTATTATCCTTTCATCCTAAGAAAAATCCTGATGTATACAAGTGTTAGTTCTCTGTAAAATAACTAATTTATGTGCCATCGTTCGTTAAATTAACATTCTGCAACGAAACTTCTGCAACGAAAAAGGAGACCATTGTAAATTGCATGTTTGTTGCTGATAAGCTGATAGTTCAGCCAAAGCCTATGCGGACGGATGGGATGAGGCGCTTGGGACGCAGTTCGTGGGACCACTGCGTCGCGCAGCCTGCGAGGACATGCTATTCAGCTCGGTTTAGAATCTCTGAGAGAGTGGCTGGCCTTTCAATAAACACAAGGGAGGAAAATTTCTTCGAAGTGGCGAAAAGCGCATCGTTCTGTAAGTTTTCAATTCGTTATTGCATAGGAATCTAACGTTACCGGTGAAGCAAATTGCTGAACTTACAAACTGAAATATCCATTTCTACCATATTGAAACTCATCGTGTTGCATTAGTGAGAATTGGAATTAGTGGATATTAGATATCTTGTAATAGATGCCAGACTACAAAATCTGAATTACCTCTTTGAAGTGAAATCTAATTTCATTGGGAGTGAACGAAATATTCGAATGAAGTTCGAAAAAATAATTAAATGATGCCTACATTTCCATCGCCTATTTGGAAGCCAGCAAGAATTGTCAACTGAGTTTCTCAGAGAATGGTGGAATGGAATTGTAACTTTAAGGTACGTATATATTTTTATCATATGTTGTAATAATAGAAATGCATGTGTTAGTTTATGTGCATTTCTATTGAACATAATGTACAATACTGCTATTGGCCACTAATCCAGAATAAAGGTAAGTTAATGTAAATTAATTGTAAAATTCCTCTAAAAGCTTATGTCGAACCAGATAAACAATGATTTAATTTTATATCATCGGTTTAAATCCTTTCAATTCAAATTCTAATATTATTAAGTGGTTATAGAGGGCTCAGTTTCCAAAACTCATTATTTTGGAATCATTTGAGCTTATCAAAAAGTACCTATTAAAAAAGAATTAGTTATTTGATTCATTTCTAATACTCAAGTAGGCAATGCAAATTGGTATTAAAATGTAAGGAAGTAATATCTTCTGTGCTGCCAATGTATTGAAATAATTTTAAGATTGTCTTGAAATGTCATTAATGGCAATCAGAAATTGTGGAATTAATTGTTGTGTAGTATTTTCATATGCCATAAGTAAACAGAATTTTGATTATTTAAATTGAGACTAAAGCTTCTCATGTTCTATAAATAACTGAACAAAATAATAATACATTCCTTAAAATAAAATGAGAATCTGCTGTAAAACACTTTCTATATTTTATTTTTCTATTTTTTTTTTTAAATTATCACTTTAATTATATTTTCAAATACTATTGTATTAATTTTATTTTTCAGGTAGTTTTCTGCACAGGTGATGGAAATTTGTTTATTGATGGCAGATAATGATGGATATCATGAAATGAATTCTAAATGCCTATTGCATACTATGACAAGAACATGATCATGTATTTGAAGGCAATGCTAATACACGTTTTGCTAATTTTGCAAGCATCATAGATTTTTGTGATTTCATTCATATTTAACATTCAAAAAATGTACTTCATACATTAAAGGTTCAATTTTTTTAGTGTGTATCATTTTTGACCAGGCAAGGTATTTTACAATCCTCATTAGGTAATATAACTCATGTTATAATTCTGTTACAGTTTCAATGTGTACTATGAAGTTGTGCTCTTAGAATGACTAAGTAAGAATAATGAAAAAAATTCACATTTCCACTAGAAAAGTGTCATAAACTCCAAAATGCTGTTTTCTTAGAGGAACATTGTTTTACAACTAGATTTCCAAATCAAGTTCATAGAGTACGACTATCTATAATTTTCTTTTGAAAGATTATTAATTTTTACTTTGGTATCTGAGGTAAAAAACTTTAAAATTTTTCATAATTTTGAGTTCTCTACAGTGTGCTGTTTGTGGCATAGAGTATGGATAACATTACATTCTCAAACATTATGCAAATATTTTGGCTATTTTTCATCTTCAAAATTACCAGAGAAAATGTCTCAGATTGTGTTAATTACTGATGGGCACATGTACATTACATTATGTACATTATATTATGTACATGTATAAAACACAATGTATATGTAATGAACTTATAATATAATATAATATAATATAATATATTTGTCACATAAAACAGCATAAGCCATGTATGACAAGTCAGGACATTATATAATCATACAATGTACAATGCAAATATTTCAAATATTAAATACAATACAGGTATAAAAACTGAATTCTATTTTCATGCTAAATACAAATTAATTTTATAAATAGTAGGGTAAAGCTAAAGTTGAAAAGCAAAAATAAAGAGAAAACATTTTCTTCATGAGATGGATGCTTGGGCTGGATCTATCCTTTTATATCCATCAATCAGCTGGGGGGGGGGGGGGGGGTCAAGTCATGCAGCAGAATATGCAACCAAAAAAAATATTTTTTTTTTAGTACTAGTTTATATTGATGTTGATATGTGTTTATGGTGTAGGTATTCCTTTGTATATGACTTCTTTCATTCAACAACAATGCAGGCATTATTGATGTATGTATACCTACCATAATAACAATCAGTCTGCAAAATTTAAAAGGCTTTTGAGGCTTTTCGTGTAATTTATTGTGAAATTAAATTATCACCAAATGCGTAATTTTTATGCACTTATTTCCATATTTTACGATGTCTGGTTGAGTAGGTAAATGCACAGATCTGTTGTTGGATCAAAAATAAATAATGAATATTCTATTAATAGCAAGTACTACGCATAACCCGTCCTATACCCGTCAACGATCAGAAAGTTGTAACGCAAATAAGAAATACTTAAATAAGGCAACACGTACGGCTGGCCCTTCAGCCGGTATAGCTCTATTCTCCGACTCGAAAGTCCGGTTCCTTCTATCAGTATCGTCCGGATACGTCATGGCGGTAGGCTGGGTCCTCCAACCAGTGAAGCTCGCTGTACGCCGAGTAGATAGTCTGTTCCTCCGATAAGGTTTCTTGGGCTCGGCAGCTCCTATCCGTGTACTTCTGTCACGGTTATTTCAGAGGGGTACAACAAGGTACTCTTCACAATGCAACATTTCGTTCCAACAATCTCCGCCACGAAACAGGAACAGTGATCATGGTTGGGCCAGTATTATCATGCGTTCCCTTGTTAATATAATGGATCAGGTATATATCGACAACTGTTTTGTTTTCTCCGTGAGGAAATGGCCATAAGGGAAAAGCTTTCTGGAGAAAAAAAAAACCTATGACAAAACAAAATCTATTTCTATAATCATATTCATCAGGTGACAGAATCAACAGTTCACTACAAAAAATTCACATACACGTACATTATTTTACAACACTTTTCCAGATGACATTAAACGATTAAATCCGATAGAAAAGTTTAACTCCCAAGTAAAATCTTTTCTGCTGCATATCTATTTCTATTCAATTAGAGACTATACCGAGCATCAAAAGAAAAGAAAAGGAACATTAATTTTAACAGTGATATTTATTGTATTATTTACCATTTGGACTGTATTAATTCAAAACAATCCGTAACAAGTATTGTATCGCAGCTTCTGGGTCAATGAGCCCCATCTCGTTTGAGTTTTTTCGTCCAGCTTTCCTCATCCTTTGATCAAATGCTGAGATGGCTCCTTGTTTTGCTTCTGGACGTAAATGTAACTTCATTACCTGTGCACTTCTTCTAGAATTCAGTGGGCAATATAGTTATTCAAATTATCGTTCTCCATGTTGTCGCAGCAGGGGTATTATTCCTTGACGAAGCACGTGATCAGGGATAAGAGCTCAAATGTATTGCTGATTTACCCTTAAAATATATTTTATTCGATCGGAACGAATATTTTGTCAACAATCCTTGCAAAAAACGTTCATTTTCTTTTTGTAAACAAAATTCAAGTAGTGGCTTAGGGTAGGGATCACAGAATTATGAAAACGTGAATAGAATTCACTTCTCTCCGAGCACGCCACACACAGTTTTTAACTAATTTTGACGTTAAATAAATAAAATAAATAAATAAAACTGATAGATTTTGTCAACTGTATCACGGACTCACATTCGTCTTTGTGGGCACGTAAAGATTTCATAAGGAAGGACCTGTTCTGCAATTTAAAGGCATAAGTGATGTTCAAGGGGTTGAGTCAAAGAGGTTGTAATAATAATATAATAATAATAACCCAAATAACCAGCACCACTTAACATTTTGTAAGAAAACTTGGGAACGGCAATTGCGTTGTCCAGAAATAACAGAACTTTTCGGTTTTGGTTTGCCATTTGTGCATCAAATCCCCATAGCCATTCTTCCATAATAGCCCCTGTCATCCATGATTTCTTGCTAGCTTTTCATTGAGCTAGAAAATCACGAATACTCAAATGCTTGAAGTACCGTGGTTCCTGTGCCTTTCCAATGGCCAACGGGTCGTTTAAATTGACCTTTTGCGTTGCAGCAAAGTAATTCAGAAACGCTTTCTTTACTAAAATTTTCACCGACTCACGCGTTTCGCATTGCATCAGAGGAACCATTCTAGAAACTGCTCGGTTTTGTCAAAGTTGAAAATGTCCATCTCGTTGTACCAATGGGTGATCTCCGGAATTCTTTTCAGCCACTCACCTGCCGGATTGCAGCTACTCAATTGCCTAACTCACGAGCGATTTCAATAGGCTTCGCTTGTAAAATGGACCCTGAAATTGGCACGTTCTTTGCTCCCGTTGGCGACGAACCATTCCCAAGTGAGTTCGTTAACCCTTTCGTTCCCATAGCAGCTCTTCGTTGGAGACTGAAGAGATTCCTCGCAACCGTATTAGATTCTTTCCTTTCAAAAATCGTTTACACTTGCGTCTTCTTGATTCCAAATTTTTCACAAATTGCGTGGACTGTCATTCTTCCTTTTGCTCTCCATCACTTCCACACGTTCTTGCAATGTCAAGAGTCCTCTTCACTAAACTCATCATTCACGAAGCACTACACCAAATACTCTGTACATACACTTAACTAAAGACTCATAATAGTTCAGCCACTTCTAATATTCAGAGGAAACCGTATTTTCACACAAACCTCTTGGTCTGGGGGAGAAAGGACAGCACTTGCGTCATCGGAATCGGCTTCCCGCTCTGTTTGTCAGCTTTTTGCGGATAGAGCTGCGTGCCTCCAAGCATTTGTGAAGGTCATTCCTTCGTAACTTTTTTCCGCAACCGCCTGGTTGCCGGCTCAAAATATACTTAAAAAAGGTCTCTGTTTCCGCGTTTAACAGGTTCCGTTAACAGCAGGTAAAGTTACATGCATTTTATATAGTAAATGCATGGGACCGATAAATTTTTCCGTTGAAAGCAGTTTTCTGTTTTTGCCAGATTCCGTTTTCGACAGGTTTGACTGTATTTATAATGGGAATTCTTTTTTGGACGAGATCTGAATATTGTATTTTTTTTAAATATTGAATAAATTTACGAGAAATTGTTGCCTTGCCTGGATCCACAATGTCTGGAGAAATAAGTAAGGTTCATCTCTCTTTTTGTTATCATCCCTCCTTACAGTCTGTTAAATAATTATAACTTTTATTAATTATTTTCATAACTATTTTATTAAAAGAAATTGTAAATTTCAAGAATTTATAGACAAAGGAGTGAGAGAAGGGTGCTGTATGTCACCCACACTTTTTAATATTTATCTTGACGATGCTATCAGAATATGGAAGCAGAAGATGAAGTTTTTAAATCTTACAGATAATTTTAATAGTAAAAATTTTATGACACTTCTGTTTGCGGATGATCAAGTTTTGATATCTGATAATGAAGACACTCTACAAAGAGCTCTGTATGAACTTCAGATAATTGTAAAAGAATACAATTTAGAGATGTCTGTTCAAAAAACTAAGTCAATGGCATTCCAAGGGAAATATTCAGTTAGATGCAAGTTAGTGCAAAACATCGAACAAGTAAGTACATTCAAGTTCCTAGGTTGTGATCTGTTTTTCAAAGGAGAAATAGATGCTGATAAGAAAATTGAAAAATTTAACAGAATGTGTGGAACTATTAGGAGGACACTGAAAAGTAAAGTCAGAAATGATACACTCATGAAATTTTATAAAACCTTAGCAGTTCCTTGTGGTCTATATGGATGTGAAATTTGGACTATGGACACAAAAATTAGAAGCAAAATTCAGACTGCCGAAATGAAGTTTTTAAGAGGTTGTATTGGTGTCACAAGGAAAGACAGGATTCGTAATGAAGAGATACGCAACTACCTAGGAATTTATAATCTAAATGAAAAAATTGACGAATATAGGAAAGCATGGAGAGACCACATAGGAAAACCACAATGGAGAGACCACAATGGAAAACATGCGAATGCCAAAACAGATTCTGAAATACAAGCCAAGAGGAAAAAGGAACATAGGAAGACTGAAGAGAAGATGGATGGACCAATAATGAGATGCAACGGAACGAAAGTTATAATGCTTAAAGAAGAAGAAAAAGAAGAAGACTATTTTATTAAATCATTTATAATTATAAATTAAATCATAAAATAGTATTTCATTTTCAAAAAATATTGCTTCTATCAAAACATAGAACTACAGAAGTGGTCAGAAGTTTAGATTTCTTCTTGGATTTTTCAGAAATGAATAAATAGCAGAAGTTTTGTATCATAAACTAGCTTAAGACACAGGGTAATTCTCAGACATTTGTTTATCCCAATCACATACTTTCTAGCCTACATGGTGTTGGCTGGGTTTGGGGCAAAGATACTTCAAGAATTAATGATTCAAGATTCTCGTCCAATTGTGTAGAAGAGATCGAATTGAGATGAGACATTACAAAATGAAACACAGTACAATACTTCCAAGGTGCAAGGTGCAAATACTTTCAATGATGCAAGGAAGATTTTTTAAACTCAAATCATAAGAAATAAAGATATAAGAAAAAAATCATGAAATAAAAAATGTAGTTAATAAAATATATTAAAGAAAGTGTCAGATCATGTAAAAAGAAGAATGATTATAGATAGATTCACAAAACTGAACCTGGAATATGAACTAAGAGGAAGGAGAGAACCAGATAGGTCAAGGAAATGATGAGAAGATCAGAAACACCTAAGTAGCAACTATGGGAGTACTGGATTCATAAGAACAGGCCACTTGGCTTAACACCTTAATTGTTCATGATCTCATGATCATAAGAAAGAAATTATTGGATTTACAAATTTATATTTTCTTTGATTTTATCTGAGACCTCTACTATTTTATACTGTCTGGTATTTTGTCATTAAAAAAATCATTGATCATTGATTTGTGATAGTACAAGATACCAGAGATATCAATTCTGATCATTTCTTCATTGTTTCTACTATCAAAATACTAACTAGATGGGGTACTAAGCATTGACGATTGTCAAAGACGAATATTTCAAAACCCATCTATTTCATGTAGACAGTATAAGGAAATTATATTGCCAAAGATTGATACAAAAGTTAGATCACAGAGCAGTGAGCCTGGATGTTGAAACAGAATGGGAATATTTAAAGGGAATAATTTGGCAAGCAGCTTTTGAATAATTGGGATGTTGACATAAGAGATCGAAGAAAAAAGGATTAAACATCTGGAACGAAGAAATTGAAAAACTTATTAATGACAAAAAGAGAGCCTATATGAAATTTTTGAATTCAAAATATGTTGCTGATAAAATTGAATATAAAAGAAAGAGTGCTTTAGTCAAAAGAGCTCTGAGGATATTGAATAGTGAAACTTGGGATAAATACATTTCTAACTTAGAGCATTTCTGGTATATCTCATTTCTTCATAGAAATTCAGGCAAAGTTTTCAAAATTTTAAAGCTTTTCAATAAGGACGAACACAATAAAGCATTAATTAACAATGTACCCAAAGAGGCTAAATTATTATAAAAGCCTTTGGTTCACTTGTGAAGAAAAATTAGAAATACTCCCCAATACAGTAACATGCCATTCTGTTGACCTTATAACTATGAAAGAACTAGAGAATGTCTTAAAAGTGTTTAAGAACAAGAAAAGTCCTGGTAATGATGAGATAAACAGAATTAATAAAACATTCTTCAAGGGCAGTTAAAGAGAGATTTTTGAATATCTTCAAAATCTGCGGGACAACACACCAAGTACCTAATTCATGGAAAGAAGTAATTATATGTCCTATATTTAAGAGGGTCCTATATTTAAGTCCATTCAAGAATGGACTGTAATAACTATAGGGGTATAAGTCTCCTCAACGGGGTATACAAACTCTTTGCCAAAATAATTACTAGGCAACAGAATAAAATCTGTGAAGTACTATTGCAAGAAGAACAACATGAGTTTTGTAAAGGACACTCATATGTGTCTTTATGATTAAACAAATTATACCGAAACCTTTGTACTCATGTCTATTGATTATAATAAAGCCTTCGATAAAATAAACAGACAAAAACTGAGGACAATAATGAAAGACAAAGGCTATTCTGCACAACTAATTAAGATGACACAAGAAATGTATAGAATACTTTCATTAAGATCAATACATCTAGCAATATTTCTGCTAGCATCATCCAAGGAGTACCCACATTCTTCAAAGAATGGCAAACCCTACTGTCAAATAATTTTATATTAAATCACATTCTTTTGAACACTATATTATTTGCTGATGACCAGTTCATCATCTCTTTCTCCGAATATGATTTACAACTCACTCTGTTCAAATTGCAAAACATAATAAAGAAATACAATTTAGAGAGATCCGTCTCGCAATCAAAGGTGATGGCTTTCCATCCTTTTCATTCAAAAATTGTTCTAGATGGCAAAACTGTTGAACAAGTCCACACATTCAATTATCTGGGCTGATATGTTTCCTTCTTAAATGACATCGATCAAGAACAAAAGTTACACAAATTTCTACGTATTTGTGGAACAATTAAAAAGATTTTTAAAAACTGTTGAAGAGACACAATGTTAAGACTTTATAAATCCAAACTGCCAGTCTTGATGTATGGTAATGAGAACTGAGCATTGAACAGAATAGAGAAACAGAGAATTGAATCTTCAGAAATGTGCTTCCTGAGAAGTGTACCTGGATATTCTCTAGCAGACTACGTTCTAATTGTGGAGATAAGGTCCACCCTAAAAATTTTCAACCTAAATGACAAAATCAAAGACTACAAATGCCAATGGGTGAATCATATCAATAGAAAGGAAATATCAAGATTAATACAAATAGTATATTATAACTACGAACCCTTCAGGTATTGGGATGTAGGATGCCAAGAATTTACCAGGAAGAAAATGGCAGGGCCGACCTGGATGGCTGAGGTGGCTAAGAGTGAGTACCGACTCAGCGCTTCGGTCCAAAGGGTCGCGGGTTCGAGTCCCGCCTTGGGCATGGCTGTTTGTCTGTTGACTTTGTGTGTGTTGTCATGGAGGGCCTCGCATTCTGCTGACCCCAGATCAGAAGAGCCCGCAAGAGTGTTTGTCTAGTGTATGGTCGAATATGCGTCCCTTTGGGACGTAAAGGACAACCTGCTTTCGGCTGGATAAAAGGCCTAGGGGAAGAGGAAGAGGAAGAGAGGAAGAGGAAGAGAGGAAGAGGAAGAGAGGAAGAGGAAGAGAGGAAGAGGAAGAGAGGAAGAGGAAGAGAGGAAGAGGAAGAGAGGAAGAGGAAGAGAGGAAGAGGAAGAGAGGAAGAGGAAGAGAGGAAGAGGAAGAGAGGAAGAGAGGAAGAGGAAGAGGAAGAGGAAGAGGAAGAGAGGAAGAGAGGAAGAGAAGAAGAGAGGAAGAGAGGAAGAGAGGAAGAGGAAGAGGTGTTTGTGATTTGATGTAAATGATGACAATTTTGATTGACTGGAAAATGACACTTTATTGAGGTGTGAAAAAAGAGTTTTTGATGATTTGAAGAGAACAGTCGCGTGTTTGGATAGTAAATACCCGGAAATAAATATTGCATATAAGAGTACTGTGACATACCGAAAACAACGGACATTTTATTTAGGCAAAAAGTCATGATTTGAGAAAAGACAACTAAAAGAAAACATTAAAAAATAAGTCAGTCATTGAACAGTTGTTGGGAATATGTTGTTGTCTTGGAGAATTGTAAAGAATAAATAGCTTAAAATTGTGATATCTGAAATTTAAAATTTCTTCAAACAATTCTCTTTCTCCAAGGAATTATGAAAGAGGACCTGATTCTAAGATCTCGTCAATAAATAAATAAATTTAAAAAAAAATAAAAAGTGAATGGAGAAATAGTTAAAAATAAAATAAAAACTATGCCAAAAAAAGTCAGTAGACCTATTGTATCCCAAGAAGCAAAACAAGCTCAAGTCCTGCTCCAGAAGAGGGGCCTTCTTGACCATGTTTTATTCTTTTTATTGTATTTGTTTGGTTCTGAACAGGTATAATGGCTGGGGTCTCCAAACAAGTAAATTAGACTTTGGCCAAAACGAACTATGACTTAACCATAAGAAGTGACTAGAAAGAGATCAATAAGAGTTGCTGACAACTGCAAGGAGGAAAAATAAACAAGACTGAGAACAGTTGATTAAGATAAGTAAAATTGCGTTGATTAATAATTATTGCTCGTGCAAAAATCTTGAATGGAAATATTTCTGAAAAAGTTCAGTTAATCAAATTATTTGGTATGATTACATGATATGAAGATCATGTATGTTGTATTCAGTAGTAAAAAGCATCATAAATTGCTCAAAATATTTAACTAAAATGTTACCTGACAATAATTGATGATATTAATTAAAAAAGGTAAAATTCTAAAAATATCATAGTAGGTTCTAGATAGTTTTGTTTTGTAGGTTGCAACCTAAGGAGCATAAACTATGTTACTGAATTCTAAGGGCATTTCATTTCCATTTCTGAGTTGCAGATGAAGGTAATTTGTCACAATCTAGGGCCTATATTGTGATGCAAATAGCATGACGTCTGCAGATTTCCTTGTAGCATAATTTACAGAATTGTACATTTTTCCTAACATATGTTTGATGAATCTCAGGGGGGGAGGATAATTCTGTAACAAACTGTAGTACATTGATTTAAGTAATACCTTTGTGTCAGTAGCATCTTCATGAGATTGAACATAGTTGTCAGCATTTCTTTATAAATAGAACTTAATAGATTCAAACAAACTAGGGAAAATCTATCTAAGCTTAACCTCTTATTTACGAGACCAGTTAAGATCACAAATAACTGTTAAATCATTTGCATTAACAGTCTACTTAAAAATTATTAGTCAATGTCCAAACCAAATTATAAACCAAAAATTTAAAATTAATCCTCACTAATAAATGAAAATAAATGTAACTTACTAGAAATTATGTGTAATGTTTTTGGGTAAAACATAATAATAAGAAACAAACTATATTATTATCTAAACTATATATTAAACTATATATTAAAAAAATATATACATAAACTATTATTAAGGATTAGATTTCATTAAAGGAATTCCTATATTTTAGTTGTAGGAAGACTCCAAGAAAATTTTGAACTTTTGCAATTTTCAAAAAATCAGAGTTTTTAACGAATATGAGGCCTGCACCATTCTCTTAAAATTCCTTCTTACAATCCAACAAAAAAAAAATCATGAAAAACAATGGAGCCATTTTTTGAAAATTTGGAAAATGTCCAAGGGGCTTCATGCTAAAGTATCCCCGAAATTATAATAAAATTTCAGGGCTGTGACATCAGCCAGATCAATTGGGGAATATCAATTTTGAAGAAAATTAGCTGAATGGATTAGCCACTAGTTTTGTTCACTGATAAACATATGGATGGACAGACATTTTGCTGTCAATTGATTTTTCGGTATCAAGGATCCACAAAATGTGGATTCTGGCTACATAACTTGTTAGAGGACTCTTTTTCTAAATTTTGTTGTAACTTGAGATATTACTGTGGCTGTAGGGAAAAATTCAGACTGCTCCCTCAAAATCTGAGCATTCAAAGTACATTTTGGAAACTTTTGCAGTATTTTAAGACTTTTAAAAATATAGTTTAATACTTTGCTCTCTTATGAAGCTGAATCAGACATTTTTGCTGTAATAAATTTATCATTAAATTGAAATATTGTTATGAGAAAGTCGAGTAACTTTTCATTAGTAAAGTCAAAAATTGAACAAGGATTTTTATTTAATGGAATACGCATATGCGTTATTATTTATATCAATTTATTACTTTATCCAAATCCTCAAAAACTTTGATAGAATCAAAATTTAAGTGTTGGTCTCTGAAGGTCCCCTCTTGTTAATGCACAGGACCTTTTATAGCTTTATATTGCTAGTGTTAAATAAAACTTCCTTTGCTTAGTAATCAACAGGGCTTGGATTCTGATAACGTCATCTTTTAATTGCTGCATTCTAGACATAGCTAACTTGTAAATTAATGTTTATCATGACATGTAGGGTATAGAAATATACAGTAATTTTGTCATTTATTGCACATTTGCATAATTTCTGTAATTTTTACATATTTTGTTTCCTTTTTGTGTTTCTCGTTAGTGAAAGTTTCATGAATTTACAATGACACTAAAACAAAGTTTTTATTGTATCATCAGTTCATGACGAAATTCACTTCTGCTGTGGACTCTGTTTTTCAAACTCTCAAAGTTTCATGGATCTTCAGTAATGTCCTCAGCCTTTTGAAACTGACAGTTGGAATATCTGAGTTAAGGTTTACCACGGTGGAAATAACAAGGTGTAGCGTTCCGGAGGACGCGCAGTAGCAGCCAATCACGTTTGAACCCAGGGATGAAGCGAAAACGGCTGGCGCATGTGTTAATTTGCTTCCCGTTTGCGAAGGAGCGAAGACCTGTTTTGTAAGGTAGTGCGACAGCGGTGGAGGCTTTTTTGTGATTTTGCTGGCGTGGGAAAGGTATGTTGTGGATTTTAAGCTATTAAAATTATGTATTTTATGTGATTTGCCTTTAATTATTACAGAAGCATACATCAATCTGTTCATACGATGCATTATATTTGATAGCATTTACTACCAAACATTTTTTGTTAAACAAAGAAAATTAAAATTATTTTCATGTGTAGTTCAAGATGCCTAACAGCTGCATGAGAAATAATGAATAATATTGAAATTTTTGAATAATAAAAATCTAGTGGCTTCAGCTGTTAAATATATAATAGCTTTATTGAATATACTTGTGAAATAATCTGGGCAGGAACAGTATATTCTATTATACTTTGTGTGTTGGAGATAAATTTGAATGGTTTATGAAGAAAATAAATATGTGAAATATTTAATTGTAAATGGCGTTAAGGAATGAAGATTATTAACAGAAATAAATTGTTGTAACTTGTAAAGAAGCTTCCCAACTTTTTTTACATAACTTACATAGTTTCAATTAGCAAAACTGCTGGACATTTTTATTGTTTTAAATTATTTTACATAAGCCTTTTTATTTTGCTGAATCTTAGCCATTCAATAATTTGATATTTGATTGTCTCTTAAAAACATCAAAGAAATCCATAAAGCAATTTACGAGTAATAAAAGAAAAGAATTTCATTTATAAAAACATATTTTAAATTGCATATTTTAATGAACTGAAATGTATCAAGTATATTATAATATTATAATATGTATGTAATAATGTAGGATGTATATTTTTAATATGTGTATATAATGTAATTATGTAAGTATGTAGCTAATCAACTCAAAAATATGTAATGTAAACTTTGCAGGTAGTGTGTGCCAACAGCGCTTTGAGAATGTTTGCTTTCAATCAAAGGATTCACCAAACACATCTGGCAAGAAAATATTGAATCTTGTTCCTGGATCTACATCTACGAAATGGTTAATGTTGAAGAGAAAATCCATTGAAAAACCTGGGTAAGTGAAGAGTATTAGTTTATTATGTGCTAAAACTTCTTGTGATTATTATACATAATGATTTAAATATTAAAGACTTTATGTAATAGAGAAGTTACAATAATAGATAACTTCATTTTATTATATTGCAGTGAGAGGATACCTCTTTATGCATACAAAGAGCTCATATCATCTTAACGCAGTAATTCCGATATTTCAATAGTCAGCAAGTAAGGGTAAATTTTTTTAAAAATTTACTATTATTATTAACACTTACTGTGTTTTTTCTTTTTGAGACATTGATCAATACGACAGCCTAATAACAAACATGACTTAATGTACAATCTAAAACATGATAAATGACATTTTATTTTAGAGAAGAAGACGAGATTTATGAAAGCAAAATATGAAGAGATAGCGTGAATTGCCTCCATAATAAAATAATGGAGGTAGAAAGGGCTAATGAATTATTAGAAAAAAGATTCCAGCAAAGAACAAAATTATTGCTGTAAAAGGAATCTTTTGTATTTGATATTTCATGTATACATTATGTGCACCCAATGAAATATTTAAATATGACTTGTATTTTGTAAATGTAACTTACATTTTTAAAATAAACATTTTTTTTATGGTTATAAAATTATTTGTATTTGATTCATTCCTCTTAACCCACGAAGGTTCACTTTCATTTTTGGTCCTAATGCTTTAAATAGATGAGTTAAAAGGAGGTGAAATTTTATGTGTAGTTGATCATACATAATTACCCAATGGATTAAATTTTTACATTTGTATACATTTTCTCTAGAAGGTTCAAATATTTATAAAAATTTGTGAACTTCATAAATATCATCAATATTATAAATATAATAAAATATTAATAAATATTATTTAGTATTATAAAATATAATATAATATTATAAATATAATATAATAAATATCATTGAACTTTGTGAAATTCATAAATATCAATAGAATACCGTTATTGACTTCTTGTAAGTGATTGCTAATTTTTATTGTCATTAAAAATATATTTTACTACAAATACTATGTTGGTTAATTAAGCAAATGGAAACAGGCTGTAAAGCCTGATTTCTGTTCATTTTCAATGACATATATAAAAGCTTTTTTAATTTCAATTCCATTATATTTTTTCTTCTCCTGTATGTTCTTTGTGGACACACTTGATATATTTCAACTATTTTCTAAATTAATAAATATAGAATTATATTATTAATAAATATTGAATTAAATTTAACGTTACTATATAATGGGCTTGTTTTTCTATTAATATTTTTTATAGAGTAATTCCTATCCATTAAAATTCAACAGTTTTCATTCTTCAGATCTTTTCGCATTCAAAGAGAATATGAAACTATGAACAGAAATAATAAAAATATAAATAAAAGTGGAATTGAGTGTTTACAGTACCTGGCCTCATATTCTCTAACTCGAAAACCACAAACACATTATTTGCTCAGTACTTATTCAGAGACAAATATTTTCAAAAAAACAACATTAATAGAAGTGACAAACATATGGAACACATTCTCCAAAATAATAGAAAACATAAATTCAAAAGAAATGAAATTGAAAATAATTATAATAATGTGGCCAAATACTGTACGTTAGATCAGGTCATTGTATTTGTCACATTTTTTGTATATAACTGAAATATTTAAACTGCGAACATTTCATAAATAACACCAATATACTAATAGTTAAGTTCTTGACTAGATTAAATTAGTTATTTTAAAAACAAATATCGTTCTTTTAAATAATTTTAAAATGTCCGTGCCTGTGTAGATAATTTGGATTTGGCGCCCATTTGGTGGGGCATAATATTATTGGTCCACAGTCGGCGGCATGCGCACCGCTACACCTTGTTATTTCCACCATGAGGTTTACATTACCTCCTAAAATAAAGACTTAATATTCAATATAATTCTATATAAGTAAGTTGTATTAAAATTGTAAAATTCATTGAATAAATAAACATTTTTGTACAAATTTTTGAGTATTCATGAAAAAATTAGGTAATTTTCCCCTTATTCTTGAGTCATTTTATGGGTTGTTTTCAGAGTATTTTCAGATCATCAGAATTCGAGTCCTGGAATTGATAAGTACATGAATTGATTGTTTAATGAATCCACACATGTCAACTCTTAGGTCATAGTCCCAAAAGTGTAGTGCAAGGTTTTATCATGAGGGGTGTTGGTGATCTTCCCCTGCTGAATGATGAGATCCAGTGTTGACCTACCCATTGGCTTGCAGGATTTTCCACAACCAGGTACTTCCTACCATCAGCAATGTCATGGCACTGCTCCAGCCTGGACAAGCTCTAAGCTCCTGACTGGTTTCTCAACATGTGTGGTTGTGTGTGTAAGTAAAGGGTGAGGATAGGACAAGGAAGAGGAAGGCATGCAGTCCATGGCCCATTTGTGAGGATACTGCTCCAGCATTTGCCTGTCGTTGACTGGAGATACCATGGAAAACTACTGATCAGAGCAGCAGGCCAGTTGAATTATCCTCCAGACAGTGACTGAATTCAACATAACTCTAGATATATATTACACTAGAATAACATTAAATTCTTTATAAGAATCAAGGTTTCTTAACGTTGTCTAAAATCACAAAGAGTAGACTTTAGATAAAATAATAGCTCTGTTGTCATGATGTCAAATTGTGAAGGCTACACCCACTCAATGAAGCCACAAGAATACGAGAATGCTTCACTCTTTCAAAAGACATCAAGACCTGGGACAATATCTGTTACTTTAGATCAATTGAAATTTTGAAGAAGGGTATCTGCAAAAATGCTGGAGAGATATAGTTTTCCAAAAAGTAAAGCTGGCCCTTTAAAAACACCTGTAGCATATACTACAATATCTTTATGTTCTCAATTTCACAAAGTTGGTCAGTACATTTCTTTACAGAACAAAACACGATGTGCAATGTCTGAATCAACATTATTGAAAATATGTATTAAATGCAATATTCCACTGCATGGAAAACATTCTGTGGAATTCCATGGTATTAATTACATCAAGAAGAAAGTGACAGCTAAAATAACTTAGTGTTGTTTTCCTTTTCTCTGGTATTGATTAGAAAACTTATTTTTCTTACTCTATAGTTTTAAATGCTATTTAATAAATAACAATTTTATTAATAGGCCTAAATAATTGTTTTAAGTTGACTGTGTTCCATTAAATTTTCAGTGTGATGCATCTATTGCTCTAATATGATCCCAAGTAGAATGATTTGTAAGTGCTCTTACAATTTCACAACAATGTCAGAGTGACGTAATGAAGGATTGAAATAAAATACCTTTCACATGTGATTCTAGTAACTTGCTCAGAAAATCACTTAAACGATAAAAAGAATATTCAGCAGAAAAAAGTTCTGAGTGTAAATACAGGTTAAAAATGAATAAACAGGGTAGACCTACATCTGTTTTATGCCATGTTTTCCTTGCTTTATGTCATGTCTTGAGATTCTTATGATTTGCTTCATTTCCTTCTTGCTTATGACATGCCATGCCAAGCTATTTATGCCATGTGTTATGAACAAATTGGTTAGTTTCAGATAAATATTAGAAATCAGCTGTTTGAAAATAGATAAATCTAAAGGAATTTTAATTGTGATGCACTGGGGGAGGTGGTTCAGGGTATCAACTGACATCAATGCAATGCCTCTAACCAGGAAGTTCTAGGTTCAAGTCCTGACTAAATAGTTACATCAAATTCAGCTGCTCTCTGGAACTCACTCACTCAATAGTCAGCTGCTCTCTGGAGGAGAAGTTTAGTGGCCAGCTACTCTGATATGTAGTTTTCCATGGTTTTTCCAATCAAATCCAGGCTAATGTTGGAGCAGTACCCTAACAAATGGGCAAAGGAACCACACACGATCTTTCCTTCCCCTTCCCTGTCTTATTCTCACCACTCACACTTACACTTATAGGCACAATACTACAACCCGTGATGGAGACTGGTCAGGAGCTTAGAGTTTGTGCTGGATGGGGCGGTGCCCCATTGGTGGGAGATACCTGGTTGGCTGCCTACTTGACGACAGCAGGTCAGTACTGGATCTCATCATCCACCAGGGGGTAGATCATCACCACCCCCTCACGAAGCAAACACATTCACTATGCTTATGGGACTAATTACCTTAGCTGTTGACATGCCCAGAATCACTAATCAATCAATCGTTATGTTTCCAGGGGCAACGGGCATTGCGGCTAGAGAAAACGCCATGCTCTCAAGAACGAAGCATGAAATTATATATTTATACTAATAACATTTTTTTCTAAACGTTATTACTTTTAACATTATTGAATATATTTGCTGATAAGTTAAATTCTGATTTAATAAACACTTTAAACACATTTTATTTGTAAACAATATTTTCAAAATTCTGAAACTTACAGAGGAGAACCTTGCTAATATTTCAAAAAGGGGAATATGAGGGAGGGAAGTTATACATAACTTAAAAATTTGATATACCAGAATTAATAGACAATGCTCATATTTGTGACTTCATTCACTTATTTAATAACCTCACATACTTATTCTAATTTTAATAAAGTATCAAACAATAATATGATAGGATTATCCAAAATAATAAATCCAAAAAACAGAGAAATTTAAAGGAAAAAAACCATTTGTTTTTTTTCCTTTAAATTTCTCTGTTTTTTTTTGGAACAAATACTCTTTTGGAACAACTACTTCATGGTACAATCTCTTGATTGAAATTGGTTTGTCAATTTGAATTCAAAGTCTGGTGGTTTCATCAAGAAGACAATGAAGGAGAAAAAAGTCCATTGATCCTGAGATTTCTTTAACCTTTCCTTAATATTTCCCTGCAAGAATTATTTTGTACTCTTACCATTTCCAATCAGGAAATTTTCTATAGCACATACTTAAAAATTTACAAACTATTTCATTTCAAATATATTTAATAATATTATTTTGTCAAATTTTGAGTAACATAAGTAGGAGTTGCTCCAAGGATCATTATTTTATCTTGCAACCCATGTTTGGTGCCACCAGCTCCAGTGGTATTATGGCAACCAAATATCTTTGTCACCAATCAAGGCACATCCATGGTTGGAATGTTAGGATGGCAGAGGAACAGGTGAGAGACAGGTCATAAGCTGCAACAAATTTCTTTCTGAGTTTTTCCCTTTTAAGACTCATAACGTTCATACATGTGACTCAAAGGCCAGAATCCAGGGCACAATGGGGTGGGCTGGGCTGAGCTGGGCTGGGTCATGAACAGGCAAATAAAATATCTGTTTCTACAACAGTCTATTATGCTCTTGAAACTCTATGATATTGAAGATGTAGAGTGAACATAAAACTGATTTATCTATTAGTTAATCACTATATATCAATAGTTATTATTTCATAAAAGGCAACTCAGAATGAAATTAGAAAGATATCTCATTACCATCAATGCCATGCTTTTCATTATTTATAATTGATTGATTGATTTTTTTGTTTCCGGGTGCGTCAATGGCTTCGATCATTAGTCCCGTTAGTGTAGTGCATGTTTTTTTCCGGAGATGGCGGTGATCTTCCCCCGCTGGATGGCGAGATCCAGTGCCGACCTACCGTCGGCTAGTGGGGTCGCCCCCTAACCAGGACTCTCCCACCAGCGAGTCACCGCCCCAGCCGGGACTAGCTCTAAGCTCCCGATCGGTCTCCCGGAATATGTAGCAGTGTAGTGCATGTTAGTGTAAGTGTGTGTGTAAGGGGAGAGAATAGGACAAGGAAGAGGATGGAAAGATTGCGCGAGGTCCGTGGCCCGTTTGTTAGGGTACTGCTCCGGCATTCGCCTGGTGTTGATCGAAGAAACCACAGAAAACTACCGATCAGAGCAGCCGGCAACAAGAATTCTCCTCCAGACAGCAACTGAATTCGATCTAGCTGAAAAGCTAGTGTCAAAAATCCTGCCGCCATCAGGACTAAAAAATAATAAAGGGACTGTTATTGAAATGATTAATTATGAAATATAGGCATGAGCAGAGAAGAGCAAATTGAAATTATATAAAGAATGAATATAAATATCAGTATTGGCATCAAGCAATTGCGAGCATATAGGCAGATTTAATTATAAATAACAATCAAAGAATAGCAGATTCATTTTACTATACACCTTATCATGTCTGTTCAAGTATTCGGTCCATGTTAGAATTGGATAAGTTGAGGCGATATGATCAATGGTTTTTACTTGTGCTGACCAATGTGGCATTTATAATCTTGGGAAATTTTGAGAACCATTTCATCATAATGTTGTATTCTCAATGCTAGATCTTAGGCAGCTATTACAACTGCTTCCGATTCTGTCTTCTTTCTTTCCCTTTCAGTTCACATAAATTATTGATCTTTATTAATCTGCATCTTGTCCATTCTTTTTAGATATTGTCCATGGAGTGGTTAGTCGCTCCAAGATTTCTTAAATGTTTTTTGAGTCTCACATTTCATTTTAAGTAGCATCAGAAGTTCTGTGTCTCTATTATTCCACGTGTCCATAGTTTTCTTTGCAATGCTTCTTGCTACTCTAACAATGCTCTGTTTCCCATTCTTTGGTCAGATTTAAAGACCTGTCTAGTGAGTCATCTTGATGGCTGTCCCATGACTTTCCCATTCTAATTATTATTTTATGCCAGGAGGCTTTGTCCGAGGACTCTTCCTCCTTCCTAAAGTCCATGTACATCAGCTTGAGAGTGGGCAACATGATGCATTGTAAGCAGTTTTCTGGAATTTCAATCCATGATTCGAATATCTTGCTCAGTCAAGTCCATGAGTCTGAAACTGTATTCGGCTTCAGACACCATCAAACTACCTATTGCAGATATTTTATCTCTAAAGTTCAGAATGGTCTGCAGGACAAGTCTCACTCGTCTATAATACTCCCTGCAAATTCTCTCTTTAATTGTGTCGTTCAGGATAGATCCACATTCTTCAACACCCAGATATTTGTAAGTTTCACCTGACTCTTGATTCACAGTGCCCATATCAACTTCAATGTTGTCTGACATCATTTTGCCTCTCCAAATTGATTTTTGCTCACTTGTCATGACCAAACTTCACAAAGATGTCATTGCTAAAATCACTGATGACAAGCAGTATTTGGGAGAGAATTGCTTCATTCTTACCAAACACTTTAAGATCACCCATGTAAAAAAAATGTGATACAGGTGTTTTATTACCATGGACACTGAAACCAAAGTTAGTGTGGGTCCACTGTCTAGAGTGTGGGATCAAACTAATGCAAAACAGCTCAGAGAATAGCGAATCTCCAAGGAAAATTCCCCTGTTAATCTGAATACTTCTTGTTTCTTCTGTTTCCTTTCCACTGAATATTATAATAATAATAATAATAATAATAATAATAATAATAATAATAATAATAATAATAATAATAATAATAATAATAATAATAATAATATAATAATAATAATAATAATAATAATAATAATAATAATAATAATAATAATTATTATTATTATTATTATTATTAATATTATTATTATTATTATTAATATTATTATTATTATAATTATTATAATAATAATAATTATTATTATTATTATTATTATTATTATTATTATTATTATTATTATAAGTTATTATAGTCATAACAATTCTAATAATAACAACAATAAAATTAATTTAGAAATTATTTAACAATATTATTGTTAACAATGCCTAATGCATCTAGCTAATTCATGGTGAAGGAAATAGAATTTTGGTTTGGCATTCTCCTTCTACATCAGTCCAACTGCAATTTAACACAAACAGGACGGGATATGTCAGTTCTTTTTTCTTTGCTTCAGTTTGAACAGTCAACATGAAACAGAAAGTCAAATGGGATAAGAATTTTTATTTAAGTTTTTTTAATGAAGGTAGTGTTGTGATTTGTAAATTCCTTCACACTAGAACATGTTAAGCAGGAAAGCTTTCAATTTACTTTTAAATATATGTATTGTGTTTATGTCTTTAATATCATGGATAAATTTGTTGTAAAGTGTAATGCCTTCTATTAGGGTACTTTTTTGATGTTTCAGAATGGAGAACATGTAGATTATCCTTTTGATGAGTGTTGTAGTTGTGTACATCAGAATTTAGAGTAAAAGTGTCTTTGTTTTCCATGAGAATCTTCTTTGTGAAGACTACAATTTTAAATATATACATGCACAGTAGTGGAAGAATTCTTGATATATTGAATAAGGGTTTGCAAGACCTTTGAAGCTTATGAGGGCTGGTTATTGTTGCCAGTCTTCTTTTTTGGATAATAAATGTGGGAGAGCTTTCAAGGGCATTTCCCCAAAATATTATCCCATATTTCAAATATGAGTGCATATTTACAAAATACATTGTCCAAAGTGTCTCAATGTTGGAGCTTGACCTGAGGGTGTACAGGGCATAGCAAGATTTGGTGAGCTTCTTATTAAGATTTGAACCTGGTTACTCCACCTATTAGTAACCTGGTACTCCACAGTTTCATACTAGTCTTAAAGAACTCAATAAGTCTAGGGTGAAATCAATAGATCTCCAGGATCTTCATCATCCAATCATGTGGTACACTGTCAAAGGCCATCTGGTAGTCAATCCAAGTCATGTTTAAATACTTTTGTTTCCTTACATCATTCAAGATGACATTAATTAGGAGCAAGATCTTCTTACAGCCATAGGAACCTTTATGACATCCTTTCTGTTCAGGTTGTCTGTGGGCAACAGGTGGTTCTTCTCTTGGTGTATGTACATTTTGTTAGCGTGGCTGAAATTACAACTTTGTACAATACTATCTGACAAGTGTCAATGTCAGCCTGTAGTTCTTTGCCAGAGAACTGTCTCCTGCTTTGGGTAGCAAATAAGTGATGCCTCATGTGAGGTATTCCGGGAGACAAGATGCGTCTAGGATCTGCTTTCTTGCCAGTTGCTAGCCTAAAATGCTTCAACGTCATCTTTTAAAGGAGGGGCAGCAATACCCTTCAGTTTTTGAGTCAGATTGCCATAGAAACTCTTTGCATCTGTTTAAAACAATCTATTCTGTTCACAGAAATCTTCTCTGCATTTGTAACATCTAATTCATTGAACCCATACTCGGATTTTCTCTATTAACTTTTCAGCTATTAACATATTAGCCTTATTGGGCCACCTAATAATATAATAGCCTTGTTGGGCCATTTTGAATTTGGTATTTTTGTTCAACATAGAGTATTTCTGTTGAAGTTTAGAGTATGAGTTGATTTAAAGGATGCATTGGCTAAGAGTGATATTTCACGCTGAGGGTCAGGTATTCGTTTCATAATTGTGAAGAAGGTGCTGAAGTCTGTTTTAATTCTGTATCATCATAGGGGTGTACAGCCAGCAAATGAAAAATACTCCAATTGGAGAGAAACTATAATTCTTTTGATACAATTAGTAATTAAAATTGGTTTTATGTTAAAATTGACAGCTTGCCAGCTTGCTTGGAAAACCTCTTGCCCAAATGTTGCATAAATATTTTCCAAACTCTCAGGTTAAAAAAGGGGAAAATCAGGTATTGAACATAATAAAGAAACAAAGGGGGCCATGATCCTCTGATCTCTCCTGTGCACAAGCCAACGTGTATAACGCAGGGATGTTTTCATCATATTCCTTTTGGTGCAGTTGAGTTTTTCACTCAATCACTTGAATCCAGATTTGTATGTATTTACATATGCTTTATTTCTCTTTGTCAGTTCTCAAAATTATGGTCTTGGTGAATCAGGGTGAACCTAACACAATATTAAAATTTTCCTTACATGATTTTACATATTTTGTACTATATTACAAATTTTGATTATATTTTACATGTTTTGCAAACCTTTCTACCAATTTTTTTGAAATTTATTTTGCAAACAATATTTAATGAAGTTTCAGAGTTAGTTATTAATTAAAAAAATAGACATTGTTTTTTCATTCAGATATTCAGAATTGCTCAGTGATGATGCAACATTCCCCCTTCAAAAACCCAGTTAGATGTATTTGATCTGTTTGTGTTAACCTCCACCTGCACCGCACGTATTTTGTAATCGTGAATGCTGTGACTATTATTTTAGAAAGTATCAGTGACATTGAGATTTCATGATATTTAATGCCAATTTATGAGAGATATTGGTTTTCACAGTTGCTTAGCAGTACAAAGACAATGCTACAGTGATTGCCAGTCATTGAATTCTAGTGATTGGTGGTCATTGTGTCATTGAGTCATTGAGTTAATTGCTTTCAAAGATGAAAATGTACTCTTTAAAAAGTATTCCAAAAGGACAAGCAATATTTATTTTTAAAATTGGTTTAATAAATATTTAAATAACGCAATTTCAAGTTGTGTAAATTTATTTTGTTTGTTTGTAAATGTTCTGTATTTTAGAGCGTATTTTGATATTGCTCATTATATTTTTTTATATATTATATATTCTTACTATTTTTATTGCATACTAATGAAAATATTTTGTCATTTCATACTACATATTTTTCCGGACTAACCATCACATGTCCTCCCTAAATATCATTCCATTCATGATGTCATCATTTCTATCATCATCATCATCATTCATCTTGCATGCTCTCCATAGTCATCCTTCTTGGGGTGAAAAGAACAGGAAAAGCTCCCCAGAGATCATCCCAAGAAGACTGGGAGGCAGGGTCACAAAATTTGAAGTGATCTTTGAACAATTAATTTATTGCTTTTTAGATAGTTTTAATGCAAATTTAGGTCAAAATGAGAGCCAGTCACCCTATAATCTGGAAGAAACTTATCAAAAGAGGGGTGATAATGTGAAAGGAAAAGAATTAACACGTTAATCTACCATGTTTACTACCATCGTTATTGCTACAATCATTGTTACAGGCAATTGTAAACATAATGTAAATAATTCAAATTTATACCACTGCCTCTCAGTCTAGAAAACCTAAAGGTGTAAACTTTTTGTAAACATAACACTTTTTATTGGAGTATTCTAAAGAATCTGATCATTCCGCATGTGGTTATTTTTCTGCAGTCATATTGACAAATCATTCCTAAAAAGAAAAGGAGAAAGAATTATCATTATTGCATTAGATTTTATTGGACTGATATTCTCTACATGTTAAATTCTCTTGAAGATTTCCATCTCCAGGTTTAGAGCAATGTACAGAGACAGATATTCACAAGGGATATAACAAATTTTCTTCTGTAGACAAACAAATCATTAGAAAAATTTCTTACAGTTGAACAATATTCCAAGCTTTGTAATTCTCAGCTAGCGAAACAAAATAAAAGCATTTATTTCTCAACATTCCAAACTGTTTTACAAGTTTGCAATGTTGAGAACTTATTTTCATTTGTTCAACTCAAAACCATGGAATAGGGGCTCAGCAGGAGGGAAGGATGTAAAGACTTTTACGAACTTCACACGATCCCACCATCCATCCATGATTTTAAGTTCATGTAGTTAAAACTTCTCTATGCTTTACAAACTACTTTTTCTTGCATTAAAATTGCATTGTTAGTGTGACATTGTCACACTATGTTCTTCACGTTTCACACAAAAAGGAGAAAGCATGCATAGGTGGCAAATGTGAGTACTAACTGCATTGAGAAACCTTGGCTAACATTTCAATTTTCTTGAACTGTTTTATATTGTAATTCAAAGTTTCCAGTCGAAATCAGATTAAAATGAGAATACGGAGAAAACAATTTTTGGGAGCTTTGTTAACTGATATGAAATAAAAGAATACCATTTTCAATTATTTTTAGTCTTTCCACTTTCTTTGGACTGGGAGATTAAACAAATTAATTTTCTACAATGAAATTTTCAATTGATTTTAAAGCCAAAACAAGAAACAGGTATGTTATTTCAATTTCCCAGTTAGAAAACATCTCTTAAGAGAGAAAGTTCTTCACTGATATATTTAAGAAATGATTACAATCTACCTTAAATCTTCATTTTGAAATGTTGATACTTTTTCAAGTCATTATGTTCTTTTTCATTTTAAATTGTTTAATTTTTAATGAATATTGTATCCCTTTTGTAGAAAGATTAATTTCTCTCTGAAAGCCCTAGTTTACCAAGTAGCCTAATTTTAAACAACTTTTGCTTAAAAATACATATTCCAAGGTTCCTCTCAACAGGTATTTAATTTTGAGAACAAACTGTGTGTCCTCTGTCATGGAACTTTCTGTATGGTACGTGTACAAAACATACAGTAGCATGGACAACACTGGAATGGCTTACATTAAAATTACACACATTAGATGCTAGGGGACATTTGGTCTTTTTTGCAGGATAGAATTTCCATAAGAATTGGCCCTTATTGAGAAAATTTTTACATAGCTTAAGTTTCATTACAATATATTACTATGTTAAAAGAAATTGCATGTTTTTGCTCTATCCTGCAAGTAACTGGGTTAACATTTGATTGATGGTTATTTGAAGGATCACAGACAGATGACAAAAGAACTTCATAAAAATGCTTATCACTGGACCCTACTGCCAGTATACAACAATTCTTGTCATGCTTTTCTCTTATAACAAAAGTAATTGTAAGACCAAATCATCAACAATTGAAAATTGTTTCGAAAAATTATGTTGATGTTATTCATTCACAGTCAAAGAGAATTACTGTGAACAGACACTGAAAAAAATTATGATTTTAATTTCACACATCATATTTAAATTATAACTGTCATTCCATGAAAGAGAAATGTTAGAAAAAGATTCAGTTTTCAAGGCAAATTATTAATACACAAAAATGTCAAGTACCCATTTTTAGTCTTTCAGAATAGTATTTTTTATTAAGTATGGTGGTACATTCTTAAGATATTAGCATATTCACAGTATTTATTTTTAATTCTACATGGTTATTTGATTTATTTTTCATATTAGGGATTTTGTGAATATCGAAACTATGTTAAAATCACTAAATTTTTGCAAGTCTGTTCTTTGCTGATTCTCAATAAATGTGATTACTCTGCAATTCATACAAAAAGTATCCTGTAAATATTAAAAAAGTTATTGTGATAATTTCAGTGTTGAATGTGCAATTGTTCAGCAAAATTGATTAAGATTTGTTTAAAAAAGAAACCATCAATTTTTACAAATTTATATCACAGATCATAAAAGAAAGTTTATTCCACAAGTGTATTTCAGTAAATTGTTTTTAGTAGTGTAATTCTGTATCAAGTACATACTTATGAAAAGTCAAATTGATAATATACAAGATTTTCCTGAATGGGTCAGTTACAATGAGTATCCCTACTAACACTAGTGGAACAAACTGTCAATCAATACGAGGGTGAAAATTTGCATTTACACTTTAAACGTTGACACATTATCATGTAGGAAATGTGCCAAAATGTCTTAAAAGAGAAATATTTTAATCTGTTTACTCTAGCCTCAAAATACAACAAAACTTTAATAAAAGCTATTGCAGTGGCATCACTATTTTCGTTGACTCCTAACATAATATTTGTCAATGTCACACCATTTTTCATATATATTACCAATAGGATCAGTCACAATTTTGATTTTCATCTGGTATTTAGATAGATTTAAATTTTATATTTAAGATAAGAATAATTCATTTATGTAATCTTTTTTTCATAAAAATAATTAATAGTTAAATGAAGTAATAACCTCCTTACTTTTAATAATTAAACTTTTAATATTATCTTTGCAACATAGATGTAATTTAACTTTGAATTCAATCTGTTAACACTATAACTTGAATGATCTGGCAATCTCTTAGTGATGCTACTGAAGTCCTTAGCAGCAAGGGCCACTGAATATGGCAAACATCTACTCTTTAACAATCCTGCAAAAACGAAATAATTCTTAGTGTCCTGAAAAGATATAAACTCCATTGTTTATTAATTACTATTAGTTCCCATTGTACTCTCTGATATCTCATTAGAAATATAACTATAATTTTCTTGTATCTTCAAAAATGTGCAATACATGTATAATTTACAAATTAAAAAACAATTTTTAAATGTATCACACTGCTTTCATTTCAGACAATTTTTATTCACATGTTTTCAGTTTCTTTCCAAAAGTTTAGAACACTAAGAATTTAGAGAGATTACAGGATATGCAAATCTGTAGATCTATCATATCCAAATAATATAAAATCAATGTTCTATTTGATATTCAAATAGAACTTTGAATTTGATGAAGGTATAAACTTTCAAGTAATATCTTACAATGTATGTACAAGAAAACAGTTTCATTTAAAATGTATGATTGCTCAACTAACTTGTTTCATAGAAACAAAATTAATAGAATGTTCTTCTTACAGAAAGAGGAAAATATAATTTACAAGAATAGAGCAAGGGAATTCTATCACTTTGCATCACGACATTAAAGCTCTTGAAACAATCATATGAAATATTATTGTTTACAACCACTCAAAGTATATACAAACTAGAAATTTGTTTATTTACTAATGTCAAACTTCACTAGGACATTCAGAAATTGCAATGTTTTACACTCATTCGAACACATTGCATCAAGATCTGAGTAACATACTCTTCAACATTACTGGCACCACCAAAAATATGTTCATATATGTAGTGTGTATATATATGTACAAGAATGAATACTGAAATATATACAATTTATTAACGGCTATCAGACAATATATGGTACATAGAGAAGTTATTCTGTATTTTTTATATTTTCTGAGAATATATAAAAGCAAAATATTTTGTTGCTTTAGGCTTATTGTGATGTTATTTGCTCTACTAAATTATGAAATACCAAAGTAGACATCAATAACACAGGTAGTATGGTTTGAAAATAATATTGCATGGTATTTCGTTTATCTTCACTTTTCAACTTGTAATAATGTTCATATTACTTGGCTGCAGACAACATAATAGTTCAAAAGTGATTATACAGCCTGCCAACCTTTGAAATGATATGTGGTAGTATATTTGTGGCTACTGGATATTACTTGGTTGCTAACAACAATGCTGATTTTAGAGTTTGTTCATGTATACAGCATGACACAATAATACTAAAATTATTTTATTTTTACGGAGACATTTTTCATTTATATTTCTCGATACATCATATTGTTCACAAAATGTTCAGTGATGTATCATTATGAGGGATAAATTGAATAAAAAGAGAAGTATGTTTATTCTACAAAATCTTGTAATTTAGTGAACTATTGGAATGATTATGACACACGTTCACTTTGGTTTTGTCCTTCAATGATCTTGATGATTTGGATTATGAAATGTTCGAGTGAAAGACCAGTATGCCACTTGGTGACTGATGCTAGCTGGCTAATGATGTTTACAGAAACTTCTGGGAAATTTGATGCCACAGGTTTAGCAAAAAGAGGTACAAAATTGTTTTATTCTAATACATACCATTGGAGCTTAGATTCACTTTTTAAAAGATGAAATAACAGTCATGGAAGGACTCCTGGATCTAAAATTTTTGTGTCGGCGACTGTGAAAAAAAAGCAAAGAAAAAGTTATTTGAAGTATAATTTTACGAACAGAACAGAAATGCACTAAAATGGAAATCGGAGTTACAAAAGGGGACTAGTATATATAAAGTCAACTTCAAAATCATTAGTTTACATAGTTCTACTATGAGTTGAATTTTAAATCTTAAGTATATTCTTATTAAAAAATGGTTTAAATAAAATTCCACTTATGAGATTATTAAACAGAAAATCTTTAGTGGTATTGAAAGACAAATATAATAATGTTTAAAAAATATTTTAAAACAACAACAACAGCAACAAAATAAAAAAAAACCTTTAATAATTACACAATGCAATTATCTACTAAACATGCACAATATTTAAAGTAAAATATATTATTTTTATTTTTACACACATTCAATCAAAAATGTAAATATATATATATATATATATATATATATATATATATATATATATATATATATATATATATATATATATATATATATATATATATATATATATATATATATAAAATTAAATACGATTTTATAAATAATTATAATAAATTTTAGAAATATTATTTTATAAAATTTATTATAAAAATTATAAAATGTTTCATGCTTCTGTTCCTCTAGCAGTATCTCAGATTAATACTTGTTTTTATATTTTGCTGCCAAATCGTAAATTTCATTACAAGTCAAATTTGTCAAAGATATTAGAACTTACAAACTCTTTCTTGCATTCAGACATCGTAATTGTTCAGTTCATTGATTCTATTTCAAACTTTTCACAGGCTGATGCTGCTTATTGTCATTAATGTTAAGTTTATATTAATTTTTTTCCCTTCATTTTTTCTTTTTCTCTTCTCTCTTTTTATTGCGGTATGATTTATAATTATGAAAATCTATGATCCTGTAATGGACTTTTATACTGTTGGAGTTATTTTAATTAACAAAATTTTAATTAAAATAACTAATTAAATGAAAATAAATAAAATGTTTGATTTGGAGTTCACTTTGTGTAGGGCACTTCTGACACTGTTCTTCAAATGACAACTCTATAACTATCATTTTCACTTTTTTAAGTGTCAAATTCATCATTTACTCCTTGCACATGGAAGACATATTAAGAATGTTACATCAAAATGCTATATAGAGTCAGAGAAAAGAAAAGAAGTCAAACCCATTGTTAATTTTAAGGTTATCTTTCAAATGCCTTCATACCCTGTGAGAGATTCAGTAAAGTCATCTGAGAGATGTCTTCTGATCTGTAATCGTATGCATATAATATACATATACATATAATATGTATATATGCGTATAATATGAATATACATATCACATATTATTGCATACGTATAATGCATGCAATAATATCCTTAATCATTATGATGAAGTTACTATACTATCATCTGCCTATGCACTTGTACAATATGCATCGTCAGATAAATATCAAAGGGTAACTAAGGGATCTGTAAGGAAGTAATTGTATGCAACACATTTGAGCTGGCAGCCATTGGCTATAATCTCAAAGATGTTTTTATGTAGGTTTTATTTCAATCCCCGTACTTTCATGTACAAAGGATTAAATATATATGAAGGTTTTGAAATTGCAGGTAAAATCAAAGAAGGATGGTTGTTCTCTTCACTTAGTTCATACAGCACACACTTGTTAATTTACCGCTTTCATGCAGTCTTAACAGAATTGAATGGACTGCAGACAGAGGAATACCCAGGCTTTAATCATTTGCCAAGTAGATTCCATTAGAAAAGTGTAATTGAGCTGGTTTTGAAATAATAAAAAATGAGAAAGAAAGTAATAAAAACATAAAAGAAGTTATGGATACAAATTAAATCATTGAAGAATAATCCATAATCATGATGATGAAGTTACTATACATACAGTTAACATTAATTTTCAAAATTTTATGAAATATAGTTAATAAACATATTTATTGTAGAAAGTTGAAAAATATGTATGAGAAATTGAAAGATTTGGTATTGAAAGGGCATGCCACTGTGGATAATTTACATATGGCTATACAGTGCACAAGATTTAAATTAAGATACTTGCTTCTTTCCTGTAACTATTTGAAATATTGCCTCAAAGGTGATTCACAATTTATAAACAGCATTTAGTTAACAAATAAACTGAAAATGAAAAAAATTAGAACCTTATATTTAACAACTGCTTTCAGAACTGAGAAAGAGTTTTGAATGTTCCTAGGGTGTATTTTACGAGAAGTTTTGATAGTGACGATAAAGTTAAGTAACTTCAATCAACATGAAAAGCCACTACGTTTCCAAGTACAGTGAAACTCCTATTTTACGCCTCTCTACAGACTGGTCATAAAAAGTGTAAAATCGGGGAATTAACTTTTTTGCATAGATTTTGTTCTAAAACTCGTAATTTTAAAAATAATAAATAATACATTAAAACTTCAATTGAAAAGAAATGAATAGCTACTAGTGATAAAATAGCACGTACTTTTTCGCCCATACTTTCACGCAAAGTTACGCGAAAAGTACTAAAATTTTCGAAAAATTGTGCATGACCTTATTTCGAAATCTATTTCTAAGGAACAGATTTCATTAAGGTAAAAAATCTCTATCTTCATAATTGTAGTTGTAAGTAGACACCGAAAAAAGTTTGAACATTTGCAATTTTCGAAAAATCCGAGTTTTCAACGAAAATGAGACCAGCACTATCTCTTTAACGTCCTTTACACTATCCAAAAACAAAATTTAATCGAAAACGATGGAGCCATTCTTTTTTTTTTTAATTTTGAAAATGTCAGAGTGGCTTCATTGAAAGTAACTTCAAAAAATACAAAAATTGGTTTCAAATTCGAGGAGCCGCGTCATCAGTCAAATCGATTGCGGAATATCAATTTGGGAGAAAATTGACTGAACGGTTTATTCGCTAGCGTTGTTCACGGACGGACAGACGTTAGGCATCAATCGATTTTTCGATAACAAGGACCCTCAAACATGTATTCTGGCTACACCACGTGTTAGAATATTTTTTTCTCTCTAAATTTAGCTACTAGATTTATTCTCTTTTTCGGTACCAGGGCCCGGCAAAAAAAAGTTTTTCTGCCGGAAATTTGCCGCGTATTTTTCGAACATTACATACTTTTCTCTATACTGCTAGAGACGGTCCTGGTAAGACGTGGTAGCGAAATAGTAAAATCCAGCAACTGGCTTATCACTGGCGACAAACTAACTCAACAAACATACTGGAAACGAAACACGTGGGCTAAGTTCTGGAAAATTACTCAACCAACCAATTCAGAACATTAACCAAGATATAATTACTCCCATTTGTAAATAGCAAATCACATAACATTTATATGTATCCCCACTACCCTTCCCGAAACTGACACTGTCATCGCCGCCTTTTCTTTCAGAACGTCTGTCTAAATTAAGTCTTGCCGTGAAAAAATCATATATAAAAAAAAAAAAATATATCGGGGTTTTCATTCACAGTAGGACTTCGCAATTCAGACGCAAAATCGAGGAAAACGTAAAATCGAGGAAAATTATACATTACTTTTATGGATGTTTTGCCGGGACTATTGATTTATGACGTAAATTCCGGGAAAACGTAAAATCAGGGAACGTAAAATCGAAGTTTCACTGTATTAAGTTTGGAAGTACTTTGGTTAACAATGCAGAAATGGATATTTTCATTCCTTAAGCATTCTCAAGATTAATATTTAAATCCCCTGCTATTTTCCAGTTTTTTTGAGAAAAAGCAAAATAAAAGGTAGGAGAACAAGAAAACTTTTAAGTGTATTCAAAAATTCGATAAAAAAAAAACAACACATTTTGTTATGTGGGAAGGAAGGTTTAAGGGAAGGTAGGTGTACAGAGAAACATAATTGTTCTAAGAAACATCTCATAATACTCATGAAAAAAGTAAAGATAATTTGAGAAGACACTAAAATTGAAAAAAATAATTTGGAAAATGTTTCATTTCAAGAATTGGTTTTCCAATCCTGCTAAGAGTCAGTGGTAGATACAGAAATTTTTTTTTACAAAGGAAATACCTTTGTAGCATAATTTGAGCTACAAGGCTGTAATAAAACCCTAACTTCAGTGAATTATATAAAAAAGAGTGACAGTAGAAAATACAAGAGTAATTTATAAATTGAAGGAAGTAATATAGAAATAATAGTTGCACAAATTTTACTTAGAGGTTGATATAGGCATTCCAGTGGTTAGCTAAATATATTCTGGGTAAAAAACAATTGGAATTGGTAGTGGAATTATTCTTGAATGTTGTCTTGGATATCATGAATTTACATGTTGCACGTGAATTTGCACATGAATTTACATTGTGAAAAAATTTCCCTTATTGGCCTTAAGACATAGCTATTGAGAAAATTTGCCTGGAAAAAATTTGTCTCAATTTTGGTGAGAAGTCTTCAAATACTTCCGAAACAATAATATATTATAATTTGTTTATATACTTCGGTAATTTTTGTTTAACAATGACGTATTGTAATTTACTTATAGTTTATAATTTTTGTTTTTGATTTATTTGTTGAGTATTTTTGCGTATATTAAATAATGTAAATTAGTTGTAGCTTTACAATTTGATATATGAAATGTTACTTATTTGTACATAGCCGATTGGCGTAAATAAAGGAATAAATAAATAAATAAATAATCTTTATGTAACCATGGCCTCTCCATGTCTTTGTTCCACTGAAGAAAGCTCTTAAAGGTTAAAGGCACACGACAATGAGGTCTGTGTTTTTTTAAGTTTTATTATACTTTTTGCAACACCATTCTATTAGCCCTTTACTGGTGTTGAAGGGGACTGTGGAGTAATCCTCTTTTAACCCAGTCAGTCTTCGTCAATCATTGGCCAAGGGCTTGGCGCCATAATATCCCTGGGGCTACTGGACAGTCACACATCTGGAACGTATGGTGTCTTGAGTTACTTAACCTCCATGAATTCACAAAGTATAGTTAAACAATTTGGCTAGTGTAGTGGATTGAAGAATGGCTTCAGAATGAATCTAACTTGGAGGTTCTTCTCCCACAGTATTCATTTTTTGGATTGCTGAGATGCCTCTATCAATCTTCCAGGCAATTATGTATAGTCATAGTATTCCATTAGTATTCTGTATACTTTTATTTATTTTATGTCAAAAACAGTTAACAGTAAATAACGTCAAAACAGTAAACATTTTGACGTTTAGTGTTAACAATTTTACATCAAAAACAGTAAAGTTACCACATTGATAACCATATCCAACTGACAGCAGTCCCTCTTGTATTTGAGAAACTGTATATATTTTAGTGAGAAGTAAAAGGGTGTTTAAAAGAGTAGACATTGTCTACCTTGCTTCTCCTCATATTCTGTTACTGTGGGCATGACACAATTATATCTAAACACGATTCAGAAAATTGTTACACTGTTTCTAATTTCTGTGTAGTTATTTTTATTCTTTGGTCACACTCCAAATGATATGGATGTACAAATTGCTTCAAAATATACTGGATATACCACTGACAAGTACGTAGTTTTTAGTGTGAAGGCAAGCAATGCATTCAGAATCAGGCATAGCTGTAAAATGTATAAACATTCCAGAACAGAGAAAAGCTCATTATTAGACCTCAAATTTTAAGGCAAATCTCTATTCAGTTGTAATAGAGGTATGCAAAAACTAAGTTCTAATGTTTATGAATAATGAAAAGCTAACATATTGAAAACATTTAACTAATAGTGCTGAATATGTCCTAATGGTTGTTGATGCCCATTTTAATGGTTGTTTACTTGGAATGGCATTAAAAACTAATTTTTGAGGATCAACATATTTGTTTTTAAGTTTGACTTATGTACAGAAGGGCAGTAACGTGCTGACACCATTAGTGAATCCAAGTCAACAATAATGGGATAACTATTGACAGCTGACCTCAAACAATTGACTGTTTCTGATTAATGTTTTAAATACCTATTGATTTGATCATGAGTGCTTCATTACACATATTTTTTTCAAGCCTAAAAATTATTGTAACAAAAGACAGTGTAAGTAAGAAATAAGGTGAAAATCTTAGTTGAATAATATGTAGCTAGTTATGAAAATAACTAAAATATGAAAATGACTAACACAGAAGGAATTCTTATGGATGTAAAAGTTTCTACTCTTCTGCATAATAAAAAGTTACTAATTTGATAATTTTGTGTCTTAATGTAGATGACAGAAACACCCATTTTTATTCTTGAAATAAAAAAGACCTGTTCTCTATTTAAATATCTTGAACCCTATTTTAGGTCCATAAAACTTCAGTTTTGAATGCCTAAAATTCAGAGGTCTAATAATCATACATGATGACAGTTGCAGGAAAAATGGCAAAACATTTACATAACACTTGAAAGCAGATGGAAAACATAATTGACAATCAGTAATTCAGGGGCAGATTATAGTATAACACAATATACTATTGTCAATGTTTATGGTGAGTGCGAGTATAGTGATGCTCCGTCTTAGAGTGCATCAGAAAGAAACATAGTTAACTATTTAAAAAATTGTAAATATTGTCTTTATTTATTGTAAAAATGTATTTATATAATTATTTAATTTTTTATGTTTTCTCAGGATTTCAACATAAATGTTTTATTCTACATTTCAGAAGCAAGACTCAATGTTACTGTAATCTGCCATTTAATATTTTGTAAACAGACAATCAATCAGAAGCAGATGAAATGGATTTTGTGTTATAATAACATTAAATATTTGAAGTTCAATTGAAGACATTGAATAAAACATTCCAAAAAAATAACTTTTTACAAACACAATTTAGAAAAAACAATTTCAACAGTTTGAAAATGACATTGCATGCTTAAACTTGTCCACTACAGTGCTCTTAGGTGTTTCATAAAACGTCGTCAGAAGGAACCCCAGAAACCACCAACCACATTTGGCGCCGGAGCCGTGCGTTCGCCGCTAGGTAGCAGCACGGACAGAGCGCTGGCAAGATGGCGCCGCAATTCAACTGCGAACTCTGGGCCCGACGCTGCTGCAGGGGCAGGACCTGTCGCGAAAAGTCCGTGGACACGGATGTAGGGGTTTCTCGGGGGTCCCGAAATACACGAAAAAAGGAAAATAAACGGGGTCGAGGGAAAAGTCCGTGGACACGGATGTAGGGGTTTCTCGGGGGTTCCGAAATACACGAAAAAAGGACGATAAACGAGTCTACAGGGGCTATCGTTAGTGCCGGCGAACATGATTTTCTGAGTGGAGTGAAACAAGGAAAAAACAAGCACGGATAATGAAAAGTGAGTGTACTACGAAAAATATTCTTTTGAAGTTATATTTGGTAGACCTACATTATATATTTTTTTTATTCCACTGAATTAAATAATATCAGAAACTACTCACCATAACTACATTGTTTCAGTGTGATCACTGATTAACTATAGTATTATCAAATTCTTTCTTTAATTTCTGATCAAATTACATTTTCTAACTTTTAGCTTTTCAATCCCTGCTGACTAAATAATTTCAATTTTCAAATATAATAATGACCAACTAGTTATAATGAGTTACTAATACTAATTCAATAAACGTGCCTACTAACTCACTGGGGACCATTGAGCTTTATCACATTTTTCAAATACAATACAAATCCGTCGAGTCCTAAATAATTCTTTGAATCCCCTGTGTTTAAAAAAACTTCATTCATCTTGTTCCAAATCTCTATATGTTTCTTTTCATTTATTACTTTAATATGAATAACATTTAAACATTCTATGTATCATAACAAAAACAAAACAAAAAACTCACAGCAAAAAACTCAGCTCCATTAATAATGAAAGGTAAGAGTTAGAAAAATATGGCTTACATGTAGGATAAATACCCGTTGCAGTCTACTGAGGGAAACTGAGCCATTTTTCGGTCCCTTCCCGGACCTACAAAGAGAATTCTCGGAAAACGCGATTCCCGGGTGATTTACAAGATCCCCACAGAAGAAGAACAAATGCTCATTCGGTTTCTCTCGACAAGACCAATCGATTAGCGTTATTTTCGGCTGACGTTTAGGAAGAATTCTAAAAAACATGTTTTGGGGAGTTTCACGGCACCTACAGAAGGTGAATCATGAAAATTACCACGCTACCTTTCCGGCTTAAAATGAATCGTCTCAGCTTGATTGATCAGAGAATGATGATATTTAAATAATTAATTTAAAATTTAATTTTGGAATAACACTTTTTAAATATACATTTCTATCAATTCCTTTCCATGTAAAATTCTGTGCCCGAGAATAGAGAAGTCACACAACTGTAACATGTTTAAAATTTCTTTTTATATGAACTTGCAAATCACGAATAAAAAAATTAAGATTAATACATGCTGAATGCGCCATACTAAGCGTAATTTATTACTAATTGCGAATATGCGCATAGATTTTCGGAAAATTGTATAGCCTGCAACCAGATGAGAGCCTATGCCTATTGCCTATTGCCTTTGATATCGTTAGATATCCAGGAACTCGAGAAAAATACTGAAAACAATGAAACAGTTTTGATTTTGACTGAAAAATGCAAATATTTGACTGTGTTATCCAACCTAATCTCAAACTGCGCGTACCGACTGAATTCTCATGTTGAGAGCGTCCTGCTTACGATCCAGCTGACGTCATGCGACAGCAAGGCTCAAAGGAAGAAGCCGCCCGATATTAAATATTTGCTTTTCACGTAAACCGTTATGGAAGAGCAAGGTTTTTTGAAATTTTTGATATATAAAGAACTATTGTATTATTTCTATACTTCACTATATTATTCCAGCATTTGTAAAGTCTGTTTTTGTTAAAAAAACTTAATTTATTGTAAGGATGAGAATATTTTATTTGTTGTTCATTAGCAGTGTTCGTGCTACTTTTTAGAAATCCATTTTGTGTGGTTTTGTTGAGCATCACTTTTGCGACTGCAGGCCACTAAAATAATGCTAAAAAATATTATCTACATTAAATAATTTAAGGTATGTTAAATTATTTGGCATTTTTTAACCTCTTCGAAGTTGGGGCATAGCATTCAACAATTCGAGCAGGAGAGGTACAAATATATTGGTAAATATTGAGCTCTAATAAGTCTGTTACAGAAACTTTTCACTGCATCACACAAACAAAAAGTTAATGGTAATGAGACAATATACAAACCAAAATAAAAATACCAAATATAACCAGTTCTGTATGGTTATAGCGATACCTAATATCATGGCGACAAACACATTGCAATGAAGCTGCACATTGCAAACAATAGCATACTGAAAATAAGGCGAAATTGTACATTACGTAACAGGAGCGAACCTGGAATGAAATTGAGGGGGGGGGAGTAGCGCTCACCATTAAACGTTTCTGAAATAATGTTAGAAAATGTAATGTGTTGTAAGCTTGAAATAAAAACAATTCATAATGGAAATACTCCTTTGGAATGTGATGCAATTAAGATGAAATAGTTTTCCACAATAAAATTAGTAAAATTACAAAAAGTTTAGGGTTTGAAAGGAAGAAGCCCCCATTGGTATCAGGATATGACTAGATTTTAATGTTATATTCACTTCAGTTCGCCACAAAATGTATCGCGAGTGGTGCACAGGTGAGCCTGTCATTATGCGCTAGTCATGTGTAATACTTGTACGTTTAATTCTTTAAGGCGGCAGTCAGGTGTAATACTTGTAGGCGAAATGCTTAAATCGTAAGTAATTTGCCACACGATATTCGTAAGACACTAACCAATTAAGGCGAATATCAAAACCCGTATAAATTGCACTTGATATCCAAGAAAGCACTATATCTAACGCAGGGGCGGATCCAGAGACAAATTTTGAGAGGGGAAATTCAAAATGTAATGGTCGAATCTGTCATATTACAGATTTTGTAAAATGTCTCAGGCTACACTCAGCTCATTTTGCGATACTATTTTATTCGTTTTAATGATAATTCGAAAATATTTTTGCTTGAAAGTTTTGTGACAAATTAAAATTAGTAGTTACTGAAAAAAATTAGGGTGGACATTTTCCTCATTTCCCTCCCCGTGGATCCGCGCCTGATATAAAGCAATTAATCCATATATCAACTCTATGAGAGTTGATACAATGCACCTGCTTGGGGTGCATTAGGGTACTAGGAAAGTACTTTGTACCGAAGAAAGTACCGGATCTAAAGCAATTAATCCAAATATCAACCCTATGTAAATTACAAAATTTGAAGAATGAGCAGGATTTTTATTTCCAAGAACGTACTAAGCCTAACACAATTTAAAAAAATCATACACGAATTGAATTGCACGTGCTGGGAGGCTAAGCACGTACTTTGTCTGTAAGAAAATGGATAAAGCAATTAAATTAAAATAAACCCTGTATTCATTGCATAAGTTTGGGGGTTAAGCACGTACTTTGTATCGAAGAAAGCGTTATACCTAACAGAATTATACCCATCACAATTAAAACTAATGTAATTCCACATGAATTGCACGTGCTGGAAGGAATAGCACGTGTAATAATTTGTATCCAGAAAATGGATAACACAATTAGACAAAATATTAATTTCATTCTAGTTGCATGAGTCTGAGGGACGAGCACGGAATTTGTATCTAAGAAAGCGTTACATCTATCGCAATTAAATCGAATATAACCCCATATAAGTTGCACGTGCTAAAAGGACGACAATGTACGTCGTAACCAGAAAAAGGACGACGCAATTAAATCTAATAGCAACCTCACATGAACTGCACGTGCTAGGCTGGCACGTATTTGCCCCCAAAAATGTGTCGCAGCTAACGCGATGAAAGTGGCCATGAGCTGCGCCCGCGTACCTCGCAGGGACCCGCCCAGCGCGTGCTGTTACGTGCCCAGCGCCATGAGCTTCTTGAAAGCCTTGCGGAACTCCGGGTTGTAGATGGTGTAGATGACGGGGTTGACGAAGCTGTTCATGTAGCCCAGCCACGTGGTGAGGATGAAGGCCGTGACGCCGGGAGAGCAGTCGAGCGACAGCTTGGTGCACATGGCGTCCATGATGTTGCACGTGAAGAAGGGCACCCAGCACACCAGGAACACACCTGCAACGGGGTACACGTGGGTTTCATTTCAGTTTTTTTTATTCATTTTTATTTATTTTATTTTATTTATTTTACGTCAAAAAACAGTTAAAACTGCGTATGACGTGCTATGGGGAAAAGTGAATTGTGTGCACATTTTCAAAATTCTGTGATCCCTACACTAAGTCATATACTACTTAAATTATAAAAAAACTCTCCTATGTAATAAAATCTATTTTTAAGGATAAATAAGCAATAAATTTTGGCTCTTATCCATGTTGTCCTTCGGAATAATACTTCCTGCCACGACAACATGGAAACGATAATTTGAATAATTGTATTTCCAACTGAATTCTAGAAGACGTGCACAGAAAATGAAGTTACATTTATGTCCAGAAGCAAAAGAAGGGGCCATCTCAGCATTTGCTCAATGGATCAGGGAAACTGGACGAAAAACCTGATCGAGTTATTATCTTCTAAAACAATGAAAACGGAATGTGGCGTATTTTTCGTTGACGCGCCAATTAAAAACACTCTATCCACTGTGGTTGCCTGCAGTGAAATTTTATGAACTTGAGATAAGTATCGTAAAACAATATTAAAACAGATGTGTTTTAAATATAAATGACCTTCTAACCACTAACATCAGTTTCGTAACAAATATTATAAGAACACACTTGTTCCCATAATCTACCGCCAATAATTCCAACAATATGTACTAACTATGAAGTCTGTAAGAAGGATACTCATTTCCTATGTTGTGGGCATGATGGGGGGTATGTCCAAAAAATGTCGGCTGCTAATCAGACACACTTAGCTTCAGAGACATCACGCGGTGAATGAAGGAACTTATTTCGACTTTTTTCGGCCAATAACGACACGCGTAACGTAGTTGACCAACCCCCGTCCACACTTAAGTGAGTTTCAGTAAGTATAGATGGCGTTGATTTGTCACGTGAGGTTGCTGGATATTGGCTGAAAACGCCTTAAAAAATTCTCCTATTGACCATGCGATGTCGCTGAAGCTAAGTAAGTCCGATTATTCTTGGGTTTTTCTAACGTCGCGGGCGTGGGTAGTATCTCCAAGATGGAATTCGGCACGAATTTTTGCATCTTTCTTGGTTCTGTCGCAAGATGTCGCTAGAAAAACCCAAGTATAGTGGCCGTCGCTTTTCATACACACTCCTACCACCAGAGTTGAGTCTCCTTACTGATTTCGTGCTACTAACATAGGTTTCGCTACAAGAATTATCAGATATCAATTGTTCTAACAGTCCATGGCTTTCTATTAACTTCTAACGACGTCAGTCGGTCACCTTTCCCACGATAGTCAGATGGATTCAATTCAGAATAAGTCATTTAATGAGGTAAAAACACATTAAATTATTACCAATCCCTTAATCGTTTTGGTATTAGATGCTTAGATGTTCATTAAAAGTATTTTTTAAAATTTTCTATTGTCGCAGCCTGCGTGTCACGAAATATTTATGAGTATTTCCAAAAGTCTTACCGCAGTCGTAGACTCGTGAGGTCATATGGGAACGGCGAGTGCACTGATTGCAGTGCAACTGACAACAGGCAAAACTTCTGACGGCAGGGTGATGGGTCGCGCGCAATTCAGGGCCGACATTCCGTCAATTCACAGGTTTTCGCTCATCGTTCGTATCCGACAATATTTAGAAACAGCACCTCCTCAGGTGGGGCTCGTAGACATTGTGCTAGCTTTCTGAGAGGCGGTCCCGGGTTCGATACCCGGTCGGGGCAAAAAATGAAGCTGTATCTTTCTTATACAAATCGCCTTAGTATCTCAAGCTGTGTGACGAAAGGAAACAACTCAGGCAGGCCAAGTACGCTGATGCGGTGATAGGAATACGTCATGCTTGCCAAATGTCTACCTTACCCTCAGGTGTGGATAATAAATAAAAACTGGCTTCTCAGCAAGATATTAATGACATTGGTTCATCTAACTGAGGAGACGACGGTAATGAGTTTTCTTCGCACGAAATGACTCTTACTGTATTTAAACGAATGTTATAGTACATTGGAATTCTTACAAAGTGCATAAAACGTGCGTTATTCGTCGTTTTAGTTCATCGTTAACTTCTTACGGTACAAATATGATAAAAAGTCTATTATGACATGGAAGAGTGGGACATACCATGAAAGTGTTCCATTTGAAAAATTGTAAATATTTCAGCTAAACATTTTCCCTTCCATTTACCTAGTGTTTATGGATAAAAAAGTAACTCATTCGGGTAGAGCCAGGTATTTAATTTTATTAATACTATTCTTAGTATGATTATGATTGTTTCCGTTACCTAAAACGATTGCGAGCGTCTTGGTGGCTTTTCTCTCCTTCTTCGCCGAAGATTTTTCCCTCTTCTTTCGACTCGCCTTATTTACCTGCGCAATGTGAAACATGTGAGACAATGATATAACGCTTTAATATACCAGAACATGTAAATAAAAAAATGCTTCTAATTGTTAAGATAAGTATTTTACAATGAATAAAAGAAAAGGTGAGACAAAACTGACGAAATTAACAATTCAAGTCATTAGAAGAGGATGAAGATAATTTTTACCCAAGGCAAGACAAAAATCTAGAAAAGAGTGAAAGAGCAATATTTAATACATATTTTGAATTTTATTTTAGTAAAGTTATAAAACTCTTTACAGCTCAAAACGTAGTTTATTAACATCATAAAATAAAAATTAATTTCAAACAGCAGTACAATTAGTACTAGAGAAAGGATTTTAATTTGATTTTCAATTGTTTGAGTAATTTTTATTACATTTCTAGGAATAACGGTGAAGTGAATTTGATAAGAATTCAGAAAACACAAATGAGGATTGAGAAGAAAGAGGAATTGTGAGAGTGAGAATGGAACGAAGGAGAAAAGGTTTTAGAATGAAAAGGTAACAGAAGGTTAATTCACCTGAAAGGGAAAGTTAACAATTAACATGAGTGAAAATACCAAACAGTGAATTTAATACATAGAGCAAAGGGGAAAACGTTTATGTGACCTTTTAATACTAATCAAATTTCTCGAACTGCTGTTCACTTCGTATCTGTACGTTTGCAAGTATTCCTGTTTTAGGTCGATGGAGTTTTCATCACATCTACAATGATCTCCCGGCTGAGATGCGGGAACCGTGATATTTATTGCACGCGCAAGTTTTCTTGACTTCCAGAATTCCCACCTCCACCGGCATTTATTGAATTAATAATAGTGTCCGTAAGCACCTGCTACAAAAGAATATCCTCAGATTATGTGCAGATTTTTATGAGGAATGGCAGTTCCAGTTTTCTTGAGTCGAGCTTAAACGTGACTTCCGAAATCCCCACCAGCTGCCAGGCCAGAGCCGATACCGGAGTGGCGTCTGCCAACGGGACTGGGCGTTGCGTCGTTTCTCCGCGCTCTCGGTGCCATTGTCCATCGCTTGCCGCACACTCGACTGTCAAGTGTTTTATGTGTTTTATTTAAATTAATAATAGTACACATAAAACACTTGATAGTATTAAATCTATTTCAAAAAATCCATTCTATTAAGTATACTTGAAATGTATTTTTGTTATAAATTAAACCCCAGTATGCAGCCGCATAAAAATGTCCGTTCCACAAACCAGAGGTTATGGCATTAATAAAAGCCCTGGAATGCTTTAATTATTTTTTGCATATCTTCAGTGGTAATGTCTTGTCCTTCAGATAGCCCCAAACTGACACCAGTATTGGGCTGGTATCTCATATACCCTAGGCATGCTTGGTGCTGTGTTCTGGTTGCTACTGCTCGAAATACATTTCTTTTTCTTTGAAGAAGGATTGATAAATGAAGATTGGCTTACTCTGTTTCATTTAATATGTCGTCACATACATTGAGAACAAGCAGTTTCTTGGGACACAAGTCTTTGTACACACCTATAGGACGTGTTTTCCAAACGTATCATCCACTTCATAAAATAACGATGTCTTAAAATAAACTTACAATCGCCTGGAGCACGCAGAGGGATCGAATTAGATCACTTTTTGCCCATGAACATTTTGTAGAAACGTTCATATAACGAAGTTGCAACATATGCTGCTGACTTTTAGGCAACTCTTCATACATTGATGTTCTGCAAATCACATTTTGACGTAGTCAATAACATTTTGTGTGCCTTACAAACGTAATAATCTTCTAACATTCCCTTAGAAGATTGTAAAATTAATTCTGAGACATCCTGTCAGGAAGGATCGGGAATGAGGTGGGTGATTTTTCACATGACAAGTGAAGTTCTGATATACACTGGACGTAAGATCGAAAAAGGAATAGCGCACGGATACAGTTCAAAATACAGACTAACTTAAGAGAAGGGTTGGAAATGAAGAGGGTGAGTTTTCAAACGGTTATGGGTGGAATTCTGAGGCACCTGTAGAGAGGGTTTGGGAACGAGATGGGTGGTTGTACAAATGGTTACGGGTGGAATTTTGAGAGATGTAGAGACGGATCGGGAATGAAGTGGGTGATTGGCCAAACGGTTACGGGTGGAATTCTGAGGCAGACTGTATAGGGGGATGGGGGATGAGGTGGGTGTTGTCCAAATGGTTACAGGTGGAATTCTGAGACACCTGTAGAGAGGGATCGGGAATGAGGTGGGTGAGTTTCGAAACGGTTACGAGCGGAATTCTGAGACACCTGTAGAGAGGGATCGGGAATGAGTTGGGTGGTTTCAAGTAGTATCGAGTGTAATTTGAGACACCTGTAGAGAGTGGGGTTTGGAATGGTTTCTGTGGCTGGGCTTGGGGTGGGTGTTCAAGCGGTTACAGGTAATCCTGCGGTAGCCCAGAGGGAAATGAGGAATGTGGTGGTGGTCTGGGCGTTGCGGGTGGAATTCTCAGGCAGACTGTAGAGGGGGATGAGAAATGAGGTGGGTGGGGTGTCTGCGGTTACGGGTGGAATTTGAGTAGCCTGTAGAGGCGGATGAACGTGGTGGTGGGTGTCTAAGCGGTTACGGGTGGAATTCTCAGGCAGACTGTAGAGGGAAAGAGGCGGTGGGTGTCTAAGCGGTTACGAGTGGAATTCTGAGGTAGCCCGTGGAGGGGGATGAGGAATGTGGTGGGTGGGTGTCTAAGCGGTTACGGGTGGAATTCCGAGGTAGCCCGTGGAGGGGGATGAGGAATGTGGTGGGTGGGTGTCTAAGCGGTGACGGGTGGAATTCTGAGGCAGACTGTAGAGGGGGATGAGGCGGGTGGGTGTCTAAGCGGTTACGGGTGGAATTCTGAGGTAGCCCGTGGAGGGGGATGAGGAATGTGGTGGGTGGGTGTCTAAGCGGTTACGGGTGGAATTCCGAGGTAGCCCGTGGAGGGGGATGAGGAATGTGGTGGGTGGGTGTCTAAGCGGTTACGGGTGGAATTCTGAGGCAGACTGTAGAGGGGGAGGAGGCGGGTGGGTGTCTAAGCGGTTACGAGTGGAATTCTGAGGTAGCCTGTAGAGGGCGATGAGGAATGTGGTGGGTGGGTGTCTAAGCGGTAACGGGTGGAAATCTGAGGTAGCCCGTGGAGGGGGATGAGGAATGTGGTGGGTGGGTGTCTAAGCGGTTACGGGTGGAATTCTGAGGTAGCGCGTGGAGGGGGATGAGGAATGTGGTGGGTGGGTGTCTAAGCGGTTACGGGTGGAATTCCGAGGTAGCCCGTGGAGGGGGATGAGGATTGTGGTGGGTGGGTGTCTAAGCGGTTACGGGTGGAATTCTGAGGCAGACTGTAGAGGGGGATGAGGCAGGTGGGTGTCTAAGCGGTTACGAGTGGAATTCTGAGGTAGCCTGTGGAGGGGGATGAGGAATGTGGGGGGTGGGTGTCTAAGCGGTTACGGGTGGAATTCTGAGGTAGCCCGTGGAGGGGGATGAGGAATGTGGTGGGTGCGGGTGGAATTGTGAGGAAGCCTGTGGAGTGGCTGGGGAAGGAGGCGCTGCGTGGGCGCGCGCGCGTGCCAACCATGGAGGGCGCGAAGTGCCTGCGGCTGCCCCACCCGCGCCACGAGGTGCGTCGGGCGCGCAGCTCGTCCACGATGAAGGCGTAGGTGTCGCGTCGCTCGCGCGGCGCGCGTGGGGGCCCCATTGCGTTGGAGGGGCGCAGCATCGACTGGATGGTGGTGTGCGGCGCGGGCGCGCGCGGGGGCCCCATTGCGTTGGAGGGGCGCAGCATCGACTGGATGGTGGTGTGCGGCGCGGGCGCGCGCGAGGGCCCCATGGCGTTGGAGGGGCGCAGCATCGACTGGATGGTGGTGTGCGGCGCGGGCGCGCGCGAGGGCCCCATGGCGTTGGAGGGGCGCAGCATCGACTGGATGGTGGTGTGCGGCGCGGGCGCGCGCGAGGGCCCCATGGCGTTGGAGGGGCGCAGCATCGACTGGATGGTGGTGTGCGGCGCGGGCGCGCGCGAGGGCCCCATGGCGTTGGAGGGGCGCAGCATCGACTGGATGGTGGTGTGCGGCGCGGGCGCGCGCGAGGGCCCCATGGCGTTGGAGGGGCGCAGCATCGACTGGATGGTGGTGTGCGGCGCGGGCGCGCGCGAGGGCCCCATGGCGTTGGAGGGGCGCAGCATCGACTGGATGGTTGTGGGCGGCGGGGGCGCGCGCGGCTGTGGGCACAACGCCGTCGTTCACAGGGGCCAGGAGGCGGCTAGGGGTCTACATCCTCACTGCAGGAGCAGCGTTTTTGCTAAGGGGCAACTGCACCTTCTGTGGTGGTTGTGTAGCCAAGTATCAGACGAAAAACTCGGTAGAGGATGTATTTTGTAAGGGAGGAAGTCTTCACCTTACGTGGTAGCTTGGGGACTACATCCTCACTCCAGGAACAGCATTTGCGCTAAGGAGCAACTGCACCTTCTGTGGTGGTTGTGTAGCCAAGTACCGGACGAAAAACTCGGTAGAGGATGTATTTTGTAAGGGAGGAAGTCTTCACCTTACGTGGTGGCTTGGGGACTACATCCTCACTCCAGGAACAGCATTTGCGCTAAGGGGCAACTGCAGCTTCTGTGGTGGTTGTGTAGCCAAGTACCGGACGAAAAACTCGGTAGAGGATGTATTTTGTAAGGGAGGAAGTCTTCACCTTACGTGTTGGCTTGGGGACTACATCCTCACTCCAGGAACAGCATTTGCGCTAAGGGGCAACTGCACCTTCTGTGGTGGTTGTGTAGCCAAGTAACGGACGAAAAACTCGGTAGAGGATGTATTTTGTAAGGGAGGAAGTCTTCACCTTACGTGGTGGCTTGGGGACTACATCCTCACTCCAGGAACAGCATTTGCGCTAAGGGGCAACTGCACCTTCTGTGGTGGTTGTGTAGCCAAGTACCGGACGAAAAACTCGGTAGAGGTTGTATTTTGTAAGGGAGGAAGTCTTCACCTTACGTGTTGGCTTGGGGACTACATCCTCACTCCAGGAACAGCATTTGCGCTAAGGGGCAACTGCACCTTCTGTGGTGGTTGTGTAGCCAAGTACCGGACGAAAATCTCGGTAGAGGATGTATTTTGTAAGGGAGGAAGTCTTCACCTTACGTGGTGGCTTGGGGACTACATCCTCACTCCAGGAACAGCATTTGCGCTAAGGGGCAACTGCACCTTCTGTGGTGGTTGTGTAGCCAAGTACCGGACGAAAAACTCGGTAGAGGATGCCGCTGTAAGGGAGGGAAGTCTTCACCTTACGTGGTGGCAAGGACTACATCCTCACTGCAGGAGCAGCGTTTTTGCTAAGGGGCAACTGCACCTTCTGTGGTGGTTGTGTAGCCAAGTATCAGACGAAAAACTCGGTAGAGGATGTATTTTGTAAGGGAGGAAGTCTTCACCTTACGTGGTAGCTTGGGGACTACATCCTCACTCCAGGAACAGCATTTGCGCTAAGGAGCAACTGCACCTTCTGTGGTGGTTGTGTAGCCAAGTACCGGACGAAAAACTCGGTAGAGGATGTATTTTGTAAGGGAGGAAGTCTTCACCTTACGTGGTGGCTTGGGGACTACATCCTCACTCCAGGAACAGCATTTGCGCTAAGGAGCAACTGCACCTTCTGTGGTGGTTGTGTAGCCAAGTACCGGACGAAAAACTCGGTAGAGGATGTATTTTGTAAGGGAGGAAGTCTTCACCTTACGTGTTGGCTTGGGGACTACATCCTCACTCCAGGAACAGCATTTGCGCTAAGGGGCAACTGCACCTTCTGTGGTGGTTATGTAGCCAAGTACCTGACGAAAAACTCGGTAGAGGATACATTTTGTAAGGGAGGATGTTTTCACCTTACGTGGTGGCTTGCATTCAAAAAATCCCTCTTGCGTTGCGAGGCAGCAGCACCTTCCGTAGGGTGTGGCCGAGCCAAGTTTCTTATGAAGATCGTAGTAGAAGGAAAATTCGGCAAAGGAGAGGAAAATCTTCATCTTACATGATGGTTTGCACATTTTGATGATTTTTCGATTTCTACAGAGGCAGCTATGGTGTCTCGTGGCGACTGCACTTTGCGAGGTGGTTGCGTAGCCAAGTATCAGTCGAAGAAGTCGGCAGAAGAAATAGTTTAAAAGGGAGGGGAAAAAGTCTTCACTTACATGGTGATTTGCACGCAAAAATACAGTCATGTTCCACACAAGTAGAACAATTGATGGGATATTTTGGGAATGAACGGAAATGACTTCACCTTCCGTGGTGGTTTGCACCCTCTCTGCGAAGAAGCTCTTGCGTTGCGAGAGAACTGTGTGTTGCGCAGCCGAGTTTCATGCAAAGAACTCAGTGGAAGAAATATGAAAGGGAGGGAGAGAAGTCTTCACCTTACCTGGTGGTTTGCATGCTTCGATAATTTCGTTTGACTACAATAGCGACTGTTACGTTACGAGGTGACTGCACTTTCCGTAGTGAGTTACACAAAAAAGGGTTTATCCATGTTCGAGATGTATGTAGGTCGCAAAATTGTTTTCACCTTCAGTGATGGATTGCATACGATAATATATCCATATCTCCTATAATGAAATATTCATGGATGCAATATTTTGCAGAGAAAAGTAACTTCTCCTTCTGGGTGGGTTGCATACAATTAGTATTTCCTCTCTTTTCAGATGCAGCTCTTGCATTTCAAAGCAACTGTATCTTCCATGCTAGGTTGCGTAGCCAAGTTGCATGCGAGGAACTCAATAGAGCAATATTCTGAGAAGGAGGGAGAAAAAATCTTCACATTTAGTAGTGATTTGCATACGAAAGATAAAGCCATGTTCGACGTGTATAAACAATGGATGCAATATTTGGAGAATGAGCGAAAAAATCTTTACCATCCGTGAGAGGCTGCATGCGGAAAAAGTAGTCATATTCCAATTGTGTAGAACAATGGATGGAATGAGTGGATTCAAAGTTGAATGCAATGGATGCAAAAGTGGAAAACCAATTTTCACCTTTCGTGGTGAATTTCATTCAGTACATTCATCACTCTTACCAACTCTTGCGGTACAGACAAATGTACCTTCCGTGGAGGGATACAAACAAAAAGTATAGCAATTTTACAGATATATAGAGCAATGCATACAATGTTTTGCAAAAGAACATAAACTCTTCACCATCCTCGGTGGGTTGCGTACAGAAAATATAATCATATTCAACAAGAACAGACCATTGGTTGTAATGATTTGCAAAAGTGGGAAAAGTATCGTCACCTTCCACGGTGAGTTGCATACGGACCACTCATCACTCTGCCAAACTTCTAAGCTAGTGAACCTTCCGTAATGGTTTGCACACGGAAAATATATACATAATCCAGATGTATAGATGGATACAATACTTTACTAAGGAGGTAAAAGAATCTTCTCAATAATTGATGGGTTTCAAATGAAAATATAGTCATAGTCATATAGTCATAGTTAGAAATATAATAGGATGCAATATTTTGCAATAGAGAAAAAAAATCATCACTTTCTGTAGTGAATTCACTTCTTGCGTTACAAGAAGTTTATCTATGCACCATTGCACCTTCCATGGTGATTTGCGCACGAAAAATTGAGGTGTCACATTCTAGCTGTAGGGAACAATGGCGGTAATGTTTTGTAGAGAATAAAAATAATCTTCGCCTTCATTGGTGGGTTGCATACGAAACAATGGAGTAACATTCCATATGTGTAGAACAATGAATGTATTTTTCTGAGGGAAGGAAGAGAAAGATTCTATCCTTCCCTCGGTGGGTAGCATATGAAAACGTAATCTCCCTGCATAAACAACTATGATATTGCAAGTGAACGCACCAGCCGCGGCGGGTAAAATATTATAATGGACCAGACGTATATAGAATCATAGAACAGCGGAGGCAATTTTGCAAACGCATGATAAAACGTTCACCTTCATATGCAACCCACACTTGGTTTATAAGAGAACATTTACCGAGCCGAATTCCGTACGAAAAATACCATTCTTTGCTCAAGCAACTTGAATTGTTCATTGAGTTGTTCATGTGTCTGCTAAATGAGCCACCACTAAGTATGCAAAATGCCAAATGCGAGCCCTTCGATGAAAAAGGGATGTAGCACGATAGAGTTAATGAAATATAATTTATGTTTTGCTATAATTTTGGATGTCTGAGATGATTGATATTGAATTTTCATTATTTCTTGACAAGAAGATTGTTTCAGCTATCGTACATTTGTTTTACGTCACTGATTTCTTGAATGAATTAATCTTGAAAACTAAAGTTTCATACCATAGGTGTGTTAGGACAAATGTTACAATCTTCTAGGGTATGTAGTTGGTCCAACATGACATTTTGGCAATGAATACGTCAGGGGAAATCTCATGTAACGAAGTTACTCCTGTGACATTTGGCCCTGATTGGCAGGCGACGCGTCATGCACTGGTGTTTGGCACGTCACGTTCTGACGCAATCAAAGAGAGTTCAAGTGCCTGGGAAACACGAGTGAACGTTGAGTACCTACCAATAATTTTCAATCATGTGCCAATGATCCACAATTTTCCACACATATTCATTGGCAAACAGTTATTATCTTTCACTAAATAACCGTGATGAAAAGACGTGGGTGAGCTATTGCGCAGCCAATCCGACTCCAACCAATGAGCTTGGCACACTAGTTTGTGTCACAATATTAGCGGGAATTTTAAAAGCATCCAGATACCAAAATTATCACCGTTTCCAGTCATTGAAATAGATACATGAAACATTTATTAAACCTTTACCGCGATATTTTTGGTTGGTCACTGTTGAAAATTGTCACTTTATGCCACTTTCAAAATCTTTCTCATCCCTTCTCGCTTGCTATGCAGCATGGAGGCCAACGTCTGGCCTGGTTTTTCAAAAGAAATGCTCACGTGGCTGTCACATGGTTCGTGACGTATATGATGTTGCGCAGCAAACATCGATGAGCCGGAGCAGCTCACCCATGTCTTTTCACCATGTACGCAACCTAGAAGTTGATAACATTTATTCTGCCACATGCTGCGCTCATGCAGGGTTGACCAGCTCACCTCGAGGCTCACCTTGTAGATGGTGAATCGGCTGGCGGCGGTGGCCTTGCGCTCCTTCTTGGAGCCGCCCGCCCCCGCCCCCGCCCCCGCCCCCGCGCCCGCGCTGCTCCCCGCCCCGGTCGCGCTCGCCGCCTCGTCCTCCGACTGCGTGCTGAGGCGCGCGCCCACCGGCACGGCCACGCGGGCGGCGGCGGCCGAGGGCGCGGGGCCGGCGGCGGCGGCCGCGGCGGCGGCGGGGGCGGGCGCGCCCACCGTGGCCGCCCCGTTGCGCCGCACCTGCGGACAGCGGCCGCTTCAAATCATCATCAAACATTACGAACACATCAAGCAGCCAGAGGACAAAAATAAACACAAAATCTAACGAAAATTAAAACCAAAACTACAAAAATTAAGCAGAAAATGACAAAACAAACTAGGGGTGCTTCACAATGGCACGGTCTTTCTCCTACTAGTTACTTTCCTATTGTCTTCCGTCTGAGCTAGCTGATTGATTTTGCACTACCCTTATCCCTGGAACCTATCGGCGTCTAAAAGACATTTGCCAGAATTTCTCAATTTTTTGATCTCCTAATTGCAGAAATATGACTTCAAAAATATTATGTAGAAGGGGAAAACTCGGTTCTATGTGCAACTTTTTGTTGAAAAATCTGGAACCGTTTGAAAAAAGTCGTTTGAGATTTTCTGAAAATGCTCAATTTTTAACTCATTTCAACACAAAACTTTTCACTTTTCGAGACAGTTCATAAAATAACTTCAACTTGAACTCAAAAACGGAATAACGTATAAAAACGCACGTAATATAAATAATAACGATATGAGAGATTTAAAAACATACAGTTGTGAAATTTTTGAAAAGTCAAAGCAATATATCAAAATGGCTTTTATTTAATCAAAGCAATATTCAAAATGGCTTATATTTAGCACAACCCTTTAAAAAGTTTATGGAAAACTTGGAGTTATTTTTGAGAAAATTTTGTTTTTAATTTTGACAGTATTTCACTCAAATTTTCGCCCCTTGCTGAGGTTCAGATGTAATTCAACTCGCGGCGGTACTTATTGAAAACATACTATGCAGTGCAGATTTTTGATAGAATGGGTAGTCGACGCCATACGCATAAGCAAGGGGGTGGGGTAAGCAATGCTCCCTGATGAATGTTCCAACGCCTAGCAAAGAACACTCTAAATCAGGAGTTTCCAACGGGGTCGGTATCGACCCCTTTGGGGATGAAATTTCAAAGGGAGGCGAGCAATGCTCCCTGATGAATGTTCCAACGCCTAGCCTCGTTTTTTAAAGAACACTCTAAATCAGGAGTTTCCAACGGGGTCGGTATCGACCCCTTTGGGGATGAAATTTCGAAAGGGAGGGGGGCAATGAAAATGAAGCGTTGTATTGGGGGTCAGTAGCGTGATATGAACCGGCGACTGATTGGTAGAATCAACATCAAGATCCCAATGATTACAACTTAAATATTAATGAAATTAATGTTTTTTAATAATATTTAATGATATATTTTTCTCATAAATTGTTTTCTTCAAAAGATCTAATAACAAATTACAATTGCCCTCCTTTTCTTTCGTAAGAATACTTTAAAGTTATGGTGATAAGAAAACTCTCACTTTAAGCATTGTTCGCTAGGCCTTAGCATTAAAACTTGGAGTTCTCTCAGACGAAGAGACTTGCCCATTTTTTTAATATAAAGCTAGGACTGCCAAGCGAAGGCTGGAAAACGAAGATTACAAACTGTACTACGATATTACAATTCACACAGATAAGTGTAAAGTTGCAAATAGACCTGACGTTGTATTGCTCAGTATGAGAGAAAAAATGCAACTTTCATTGATGTCACTCATCCAGCTGATTACAATATTAGTAAAGTAGTATCTTAAAAAAAATAATCAAAATACATCCCGCTTGCAATATAAAGAAATGTATGAACTCAATTGAGTGAAAATAATCCCAGTAGTGATCACAGCCACTGGTTTGGTCAACAAAAATTGGAAGAGATGTTTGGAAACAGTGGGCCTAGACCCTAGTTTTATAATACCTAAAGCCCAAAAATCCCCTTTAGAATTGTTCGCACTGTATTAAATCAACACGAACATTGGTTGAGATACGCCTGTATGGCCAACACTAAAGATGAACTCTCAGAGAAATAATAATAAAAAAATTATGTCTTCTCTCCCTGTGAAGAAACCGCCGAGTAGGCGTGGCTGACCTTGGCGCCGTCGAGGGGCAGCGAGCGGCGGTGCGGGCTGTTGGGGATGGAGGGGTTCTGGAGGATGGTCTCCTCCAGGTGAGACGCCGCGTAGCCGGAGTCGTTGTTGCCGTTGGGGTCGGCCGCCGGCGCCGGCGACGTGAGTCCGCCCACCACCCTGCAACACACGCACAGCGCCTCACAACAGGCACAGCGCCTCGCAGCAGGCACAGCGCCTCACAACAGGCACAGCGCCTCAAAACAGGCACAGCGCCTCACAACAGGCACAGCGCCTCACAACAGGCACAGCGCCTCACAACAGGCACAGCGCCTCACAACAGGCACAGCGCCTCACAACAGGCACAGCGCCTCAAAACAGGCACAGCGCCTCACAACAGGCACAGCACGATCCGGCTTGGCATTGGGAGCTACACTGATGGGCGGATTGAACGGTGTTGATGGCCGCGTCAACATTCATGTACGCCACATTGTATGAGGCGAGGTTCAGGCCGTCAGGCCTGCTCTTCCACGTCCGCGCAGATTTTGCCATTTATCAACGAAAAATGTTATCACACATCAGGCTATCATCAGAATTTAGTTCAGTGACTTCTTTTAGCTTTGAGGATCATTTACCTACACCAAACCTACACATTGGGACAGCTGGATTTATTTCCCTTCCGAAGGATTTTTTCCTCTTAAAATCTACGGCATCAGTCGTAACTTGGATGTATTAGCATGATACCCTTGCCGTTACACCACCGCTATGATCATGAGTCCCGTACGTGCAATGCATGTTGCTATCCGGAATGCCCGCTAGATCCAGGGCCAATCTACATGTCGGCTTGCAAGGGTTTCCCTCTTCGAGTACCTCCGCCAGCGGGCACCGTCTCAGCGGGGGCATGCTCTAAGCACCCGACTGTTTTCTCCACATGTAGGGCAAGTGTAAGTGTAAGCATGTGCGTATAAGTGGAGAGGGTACACTGCTTTTGGTGAGTTCTTGTGACGTCACAACAGACATGTTTGCCGAGCCTATCCTTAAAGGCTGTAACATTTTTGGACACAACCTGTTGAGAAGATTAATTTTGCTCCGTCCCTAAAGTCTAATTTAAACATTTTTTCACCCTTCTTCGTCAGTACAGAAAAGGGATTGACCATAAGGTACTGACCATGTAGTCTGTACAGAACAATAAAACATGTGTCATTTTTATGTACATACAACGTCCAGTTTATGCTCCTCTGAAACCTGTTTCCTGTTTCTATGCGTGTGGCGCGCATTGTACTTTTTTTTGTAATTTTGAGACAGTTATAATGTAATAAATTGTATTATGAAGTGATTGGCGTGGTGAGAAGTAAAACGATTGAACTGTGCATTAATGATGTCTCCAGTCCTAACTTGTTACCATAGGCGCGATGTTCAACTGTTTAAGCTTCAGCGCTTTTTGCGGCGTCAGGAAGAAATACTGTCGTGACAATTGCTTGCTGAAAACGAAATGGATTGGGTAAAACGCCGGGACACATTCTTCTAGTTTCAAGACCGAAACCACGCAAAAAACAAACCACTGCCTGGATTTAGCCCAGAGTCAGCATCACCGCTGTCTTTGTAGCGACTGTGATGGGGAGGTTCCAGGGTATGAGCCCCGACGATCATGGATTTTCAACACTATTGTTATGATTAGGTCGAATTCTGTCGCTCAGTGAAGGAGAATTGTAACGGCTGGGTGGTATGATGGGTAGTTTTCAGTAATTTCTGCGGTCAGTACCAGGGGAATTCGAGAGCAGTACCTAATAAACAACCGCGCTATACTACCACACATGTCGGGAGCGGAGAGCTTGCCCCGGTGGGGTTGTGCCCCCTGAGGAGAGATACCTGGAGGGGGAATCCCTCCGCAAGCCGACGTGTAGTTCGGCGACGGAACTCACGATCTAGTGGGAAAGAAATCGCCGGGATAAAAGCATTCTCTACACGGGTCTAATGTCAGTAGCAGTTGTCGTACCCTGAAACATTAATTTAATCAATTAATAAAAAATAAACGTCAATTTTCTGTCCATTCTTTGTACAGGAAAAGGAAAAAAGACCATGTATTGCCTGATTTAAATATAATGACTTGTGACTGTCCATCAGCTGGACGCGTTTATCCAATTAGGAGCTTCGTTACGATTAGGGAACGGATTTTCATGTAAATACATATTTTCACAGGGACAAGATACGTGCATTCACTAATATTTTTTAAACTTAACACGACATTCTGAACGAATTGGAACTATTTTTATTTTACGTATTTTTACATATTTTGGTATAAATACATATTTTTACATATTTTATCTATAGCTACATATTTCGTTACATTTTAATATATTTATAGGTTGAAAATGAATATTTCACTTGTGATATTCGAAATATATGTTACTTGAAAACTAACTTAGTTACTGAAATACTTAAAAAATACGCAGTGCGCTTGTACTAACGCCGGACAATCGCTATTAATTGCCAAACTTATCTCCCCCCGCCCGACTGCTTCTTGAAAACAGCGTAGTCGGGATCAACGATGAGCGGATGTACTATGTGAAGCAGAAGGAACTTCAACCACGTGATTACTCGTGTTTCATAGACCCCATGCGTAACTCGATAAAAAAATCAGATCATTGTCTTATCCCTTTTCTGGAGTTGGGGTAGGAGTATGCTCCCTTCCCCCCCTTCTATCACAGGCTACAGGGTACTCTTCACTTCAGCTTCTGCTCCTCGTAAACAACATTGTATACAATACGACAGTATTATATGTTTCGGATGAAACCAGCGAATAATTGCTTCTGTAGATGTAAAACTTTCACCCTCTGAATCCATGTAAAGTTCCGATCGGCAACGTACTCTGCTCGGAAAACGCTTGAAGAATGGAATTGAAAACGTTATATATACATGTAATATTTATTTCACATATTTCCTATTTTTTCTTACATATATTTTGAAAACATAAGTACATATATATGTACATATTTTGCTTTTTTATTACAATAAAGTCCGTTCCTAGTTACGACTTTAATTTTTGGTATTGAATGTCCTGACTGGATGGTATTGAATGTCTGACCCTAGCCGCTATATTAAGTCTGCGCTTGAAGTGCTCACCCCGCCTCCTCGACGACGGTGGCGAGGATGAACTCGGTGGACTTGTCGTTGGGGATGACGTGGCACTCGTCGGAGCCCGGGGTGGCCTCCCCCTCGCCCTCCTTCTCCAGCATGTCCTCCTCCTCCTCCTGCAACATGCAACGCGGCCTCGCGCTCAGCCAATCACCAATAAGCGACAAGTAGCGCGGGGGACGACCTATTTATTGGAGTTCACGCGCAAATTTCGATGACCGGGCGGGCGGAAAATGCGCTATACTATAAAAAGTTTTTTTTCCTAGGGCTTTTATCCAGCCGACAGCCGGTTGCCCTTTACGTCCCGAAGGGATGCATTTCCGACCATACACTAGACAAACACTTGCGGGCTCCTCTGATCTGGGGTCAGCAGAACGCGAGGCCCTCCGCGACAACACACACACAAAGTCAAGGGACAAACAGCCATGCCCAAGGCGGGACTCGAACCCGTGACCCTTCGGACCGAAGCGCTGAGTCGGTACTCGCTCTTAGCCACCTCGGCCATCCAGGTCGGTAATGAATGACTCTGTTACTTATAAAATTTTATTTTGTTATTTAAGGTCGCATCAACAGCTAGGTCATTAGCGACCACTATTGGCATTAACGTTATGGTAACTATGAGGGTGAAACGAAATGGTGATGATAAGGGGTGAAAGGACGAACACAAATACAACCATGCCCGAGGCGGGACTCAAACCTGCGACCCTTCGGACTGAGATCACTACGACACGACTGCCTTAGCGATCTCGGTCACCGGGCCGACTCTTATCAACCTTATTTGATTCATTTTTTCGTCATTAGTCCCTTAAGTTTTGCTCATTAGTCCCGTAAGTGTAGTGCATATTTTTTCTCGGGAGTCGACGGTGATCTTTCCCCCGCTGGATGGTGAAACAGACAGCGACTGAATTCGACCTAGCCGAAAAGCTAGTGTCGAAAATCTTGCCGCCGTCAGGACTCGAACCTAGGACCTCTTGGTCAGTGGCGCTGCTATGACATCAGTTGATGCACTGAGCTCCCGCTCCTGGTATAAACCTTATTCCCATACCATTTTTTATTTAAATATTCAGCTATATCATTAGAGTTATACCACTGAAAACTATTGCGGGGAAGAATACTTCTTTGATCTTGTTTTTTTATTATAATAATAAACCCTACACAAATCCCTATGGGGCAAAGGCCTCCTGTTTCAAACAACGGAGGAATTCACATTTCAGATCAGATGAGATGTGATATACGTACTTATGATTGTTATGTTTTTTTTTTTTACTTAACTACTAATCTTATTCGGTTTGCTTTGCAAGTTTTCCCACTAAAATAGTGGGAAAACCTCACTGTCTTCCGTATTTTTCCATTTCCATATTAAACCTGGCCTTTTTATTCAAGACCAGTTTATCCTTCGTAATTTGCTCTATATAACTTATTGTAATTGATAGCAATAGAATGCACCCTTATCAATACAAACTATTCTTATTTAACTTTATTACCAAGCAGGGAGGTTCACCTGGGTAATTCAATAGCGTATCAAGTCAATATCAAGTTACACATTCAGTTGTAGATTATTCAGGTCTCAGAGCACGTGAAATAATATAAAGAAGCACCGGACCAACAAAATTTAATAGAATGTGGAAGAAGATATCCTTTAGATTGCGGCGTGAGGAATGTTTCGTTGAGGCATTTGGCCTCAAAATTTTAGTTCTTAAGGCCCTAGAAGACTTACGGGTTATTTAACGATATATATTTAAAAAATGCTGCGAAGTGTTGCGGGTTGCATTTGACAAGAATATTGATATGCATTTTTGTTAACAAATCCCTCATGTTTTTAAAGTTAAAGTGTAATTCGTCACGTCCCCGTGAAACTCTCGTTCTTTAGAGACCTCATTCATAAAGATTGGTTGCGTGTGAGAGCAGCAACTGGTATCCATACTACTGAAATAATATAGGAGACGTTTAGTTGGAATGGGTAGACTTAGTTAAAGAGAATTCAAGGAGCAATGTAATTAAAACAGCGCGGAGTGTATAACTCAAAACTTACCCTCCTCATGCAAGTCCTCGATGACGACTTTCGTCCTGAAGATGTTCATGGCCATGCTGGAGAGGACAAACCCGTCTTGGCCGTTTGGCGTCCAGGCCAACGTCACTTTGTTTTCCATGTCCGCCGCACGCCGCGCTCGCGTTGCCCCCTCTTCTGGCCAGGTCCACGTGAAGTACAGCTCCTGACGGATCTCGCCGCACTGGCCGTCTGGCTGGGCGTAGCTGGGCACAGCCAACTTGGTCGTCGTTTTCTTCAACACAAACGTACACATATTCCACTTACCAGAAGCATTTGGGAACTAGAAGCATTTACTAGAATGTATGTGATCACTAGGGGGCGGATTTTGATGAACTAAAACATCGCCAAAAATGATCAATAAAATGACCTTAAAATGCTTTAAAAATGCCACAAAACCAAAGAAAAATGATGTAAAAAATCTTATCAAAACCAGTTCGGATTAACAACTAAAGTTGTTGGGTACGTTACAGATGTAATTAGGGCTTCTTCCATTCGTTTGAGTGAACTACGCTACCAAGTTTTGGTTTGGACTGTTCTTTACCAGAAAATCTGTCTTTAATTGTCTCAAAATCGGCCGACCCGCCCCGATATACCTCACAAGAATTATAAACTCACAACGGCTGTCAAAACAATTTCTGAGCGAACAAATCGATTAGGCTACAGAGTAATTCTGTGAAGATCATTTGTTGCATCTCGTGAATATTATTTCAAACAAGTACCGTTAAAAACGACATTAAAATCAACGAAATCAGGAGTCAGGATTTTCGACACTAGCGTTTCAGCTAGATCGAATTCAATTGCTATCTGGAGGAGAATTCTAGCGGCCAGCTGCTCTGATCGGTAGTTTTCCGTGGTTTCTCCGATCAACACCAGGCGAATGCCGGAGAAGTACCCTACCAAACGGGCCACGGACCGTGCGCGAACTATTTTCTTTGTCCTATCCTCTCCCCTTACACTAACATGCACTACACTACCACACATTCCGGAGACCGGCCGGGAGCTTAGAGCTTGTTCTGGCTGGGACGGTGCCCCGTTGGTGGGAGAGTCCTGGTTAGGGGGAAACCCCACTAACCGACGTTAGATTGGCCCCGGATTTCGCCATCCAGCGGGGAAAGATCACCGCCATCTCCCGAGAAAAACATGCAACACACTAACGGGACTAATGACCAGAGCAGTTTACGCGCCCGGAAACACGAAAAAAATCAATCAATCAATCAATCAAACAGATAATGCACTTGGAATCGCCAATCACTCATCCCAACGAAGATGCGACCTGACCTCCTCATTATCGCAATGTATTTTTTTCTCGCCTTCTACGTATTTTCGCAATATAGAACTAGGGGTGCTACAACATCACATAATTTCTTACATTATTTACATCTGCTCCTATTATATGAACCTGCAAACGTGTTTTCAAGCATCAAATTTGTATCCGCGCCGGGACTCGAACTCACGTACTCCGAGTAACCTCGCCATGCGTTTTAATCTCTACGCCATGGAAATGGTACGAAATGTCACTTAGCTATGCCCTGAAGTAACAAACAAAAATCATAGAAATCCCCTCCCTAGTGATCATGCAACTTTATAAACTAATAAAACACTACAAAAACTTAAAAATATCGGATATTTTTATTTAATTATAATTTCCGTACAAATTCTAATCTGAGAATGCAATCCAAAAATAATTTTTTTTTTCAATAATAACGAAACCACGACAAACATTACTCAAAATAAACAAAAAATAATTAAACATTTCAATACAAATATCTTACAACTACCGTTACATGATTAAATAATCTATTTATATATTTAAAAAAATAAGGTATTCTGCCATGGCTTCGTTTAGAGCTTCTACTGAACCGATTGTAGTATTTTTTCCTTTAAATGAAAGAATGTGATCCCTATATGTGTTATCAGATATTGTTTGTGTTGATTCACCAACATTTACGGTGTAAATTAATTAATTAAATTATTCTTTAATAGTACGCCTTATCAATAGTCAATTGTTTTCTTCCAAAGGGTGGCTGTTTGAAAATTGATATATATGAGTCTATAGATGTGCATACCCGCCGCTTCATGGTGGCGCTGCTTGATGTTTTTGTTTTGATTCTTGAGATTTGTTCACAATTAGTCAAGGTTTTGTTTCAGTGTAATAATTGCATTGTGAAGATGACAGTTTGCATATACATATTGGCTTTTGTAGTGTATTTTGTAGAGAACATTCGGACAGTGGGTTTTGTGCGGTTGTAGTGAAGTTGTTTACAGGTTATGTCGAATTCCGAATCGTTGCCCACGCGCCCCAAAAGACTCAAACGCACTAAATTGACTGGGAGCAGGGAAAGAGAAAGTCAGCGTATGTGTCGTGATAGTGAGGTCATTTCGTTTTCTGTTGGGTTATTGTCTATGAAATGTCAGTTTGGTTCTACTTTGTACTTCCCATGTCAGAGAAATTCTGTAAACGAGTTTACTGTGTGTTGCTTACATGGGAAAATAAGTTTACCTTCGAGCAATATGCCAGAAGAAATCAAACAGTTGTTTATAGGAGATTATGACACATCAAAAAACTTAAGAAATATTATCCGTCAGTATAATAGTGGTCTTTCTTTTGTGTAATTTGGTGCCGATATTGCATTGCCACCTGGTCATGGGCCATACGTGTTCAACATTTTGTGAACTCCACATCACAGAATATCTTTGTTATACCCTGAAGATTCAAACAATGCAACATATTGTGAACATTAGTATGGGCACAGTATTTTACATTTATCTTAGATCACGCCGTCATATTTTGACGGGTTCTCACTAGTCTATATATTTAAAAAAATAAGGTATTCTTCCATGGCTTCGTTTAGAGCTTCTACTGAACCGATTGTAGTATTTATTCCTTTAAATGAAAGAATGTGATTCCTAGATGTGTTATCAGATACTGTTAGTGTTGATTCACCAACATTTACTGTATAAATTAATTAATTAAATCATTATTTAATAGTACGCTTATCAATAGTCAATTGTTTTCTCCCAAAGGGTGGCTGTTTTAAAATTGATATACATGAGTCGATAGATGTGAGTCACCGCCGATTCATGGTGGCGCTGCTTGATGTTTTGTTTTGATTATTGAGATTTGTTCACGATTCGTCAAGGTTTTGTTTCACTGTAATAATTGCATTGTGATGACAGTTTACATGTATTTCCTTTTGTAGTGTATTTTGTAGAGAACGTTCGGACAGTGGGTTTTGTTCGGTTGTACTGAAGTAGTGAAGTTGTTCACAGGTTATGTCGAATTCCGAATCGTTACCCACGCGCCCCAAAAGACGCAAACGTAGTACATTGACTGGGAACAGGGAAAGAGAAAGTCAGCGTATGTATTGTGATAGTGAGGTCATTTCGTTTTCCGTTGCGTCATTGTCTATGAAATGTCAGTTTTGTTCTACTTTGTACTTCTCATGTGAGAGAAATTCTGTAAACGAGTTTACTCTGTGTTGCTAAAATGGGAAAATAAGTTTATCTTCGAGCAATATGCCAGAAGAAATCAAACATTGTTTATAGGAGATTATGACACATCAAAAAACTTTAGAAATAATATCCTTCAGTATAATAGTGCTCTTTCTTTTGCGTAATTTGGTGCCAATATTGCATTGCCTCCTGGTCATGGGCCATACGTGTTCAAAATTTTGGGAACTCATCACAGAATATTTTCGTTATTCCCTGAAGATTCAAACAATGCAACATATTGTTAACATTAATTTGGGTACAGTATTTTACATTTATCTTAGATCACACCGTCAAATTTTGACGGGTTCTCACTAGTATGTATTAAAATGATTTTCATAAACTCACCTCATTATTAGAACTGTAATAGGGTACAATTAAAACTATCTTCAAACTCGCAAAAATGCAAGCATTTCCACCTTCGTCAGGAGTGACGATCGCGTTCAGTTGGGGAGGCTCTTGAGGATCCGGAACGGGGACGTGGGTCGTCACCGCTGCCTCCGTTGTCGTTATCCCATCGTCCGTTGTTTCCTCAGGTGTCGTCTCATCAACCGTCGTGTCGTCAGTCGTTGTCGTGTCGTCAGTCGTCGTCGTCGTGTCGTCGGTCGTCGTCGTGTCGTCGGTCGTCGTCGTGTCGTCGGTCGTCGTCGTGTCGTCGGTCGTCGTCGTGTCGTCGGTCGTCGTCGTGTCGTCGGTCGTCGTCGTGTCGTCGGTCGTCGTCGTCTCGTCGGTCGTCGTCGTGTCGTCGGTCGTCGTCGTGTCGTCGGTCGTCGTCGTGTCGTCGGTCGTCGTCGTGTCGTCGGTCGTCGTCGTCGTGTCGTCGGTCGTCGTTGTGTCGTCAGTCGTCGTCGTCGTGTCGTCGCCGGTCGGCGGCGTGTCGTCGTCGGTCGTCGTCGTCGTGTCGTCGCCGGTCGGCGGCGTGTCGTCGTCGGTTGTCGTCGTCGTGTCGTCGCCGGTCGGCGGCGTGTCGTCGTCGGTCGTCGTCGTCGTCGTGTCGCCGGTTGGCGGCGTGTCGTCGTCGGTCGTCGTCGTCGTCGTGTCGTCGCCGGTTGGCGGCGTGTCATCGTCGGTCGTCGTCGTCGTCGTGTCGTCGCCGGTCGGTGGCGTGTCATCGTCGGTCGTCGTCGTCGTGTCGTCGTCGGTCGTCGTCGTCGTGTCGTCGCCGGTCGGCGGCAGCGTGTCGTCGTCGGTCGTCGTCGTCGTGTCGTCGCCGGTTGGCGGCGTGTCATGATCGGTGCGTCGTCGTCGTGTCGTCGCCGGTCGGCGGCGTGTGGAAGTCGTCGGTCGTCGTCGTCGTCGTGTCGTCGCCGGTCGGCGGCGTGTGATAATCGTCGTCGTCGTCGTGTCGTCGCCGGTGGCGGCGTGTCGTCGTCGGTCGTCGTCGTCGTGTCGTCGCCGGTCGGCGGCGTGTCGTCGTCGGTTGTCGTCGTCGTGTCGTCGCCGGTCGGCGGCGTGTCGTCGTCGGTCGTCGTCGTCGTCGTGTCGTCGCCGGTCGGCGGCGTGTCGTCGTCGGTCGTCGTCGTCGTCGTGTCGTCGCCGGTCGGCGGCGTGTCATCGTCGGTCGTCGTTGTCGTGTCGTCGCCGGTCGGCGGCGTGTCGTCGTCGGTCGTCGTCGTGTCGTGGCCGGTCGGTGGCGTGTCGTCGGATGTCGTGTCATCGGGTGTCGACTCTCCGTCGTCCGTATTGTCACTGGCTCCGTCGCCGTCGCCGTCCTCGTCGAAGTTGCCGCCTTCGTCCTCTGAGACAATGACGCGGCCGTCTCTAGACTCTTTCAGGACTTTCGAAGTCGCATTTGAAGAAAAATCGCTGTTTCTGGCATATTTATCTGAAAGAGAGTGAATTATAAACATTAAACATGTGTAATATATTAGTTACAATAATTATTATAAATACCCATGGTTTTTAAGCAATTATGCTTCTTTATTTGTAGAGGTTGTTCTACCGTGTTTTAAATCTCTGTAATTTAATACACTTTATTTGAATCACTTAGAATTGTACGATATATTTCCTTTGAATATTACTAATTTAGATTTCTGTATTTCACTTTCAAAATTTACAAGTGATGTCCCGAAATTGCCGTGAAACAGAAAATTTTTAAAGAATTATATTTTATATAGCCAGTAGTAAAATCAATTCTTTCAGGTTACGCATACTGTGTCAGAAATCCAATTTTTAGGATTAGGGCTAAAAATTGAAAAATGCTCATGTGTCAAATAAATCCCTGAATGCCACAAAGAGAAGAAAATACTTTCGCCCAAAAGCTTCACAATCATCGACTTTAATGTATTACTTACTTTGTTGTACAGAGATTTGTACATGTGACTTACAATAAAATTATAGTATGTAAGGCTGTCTAAGAAATAGTGTATGCCGGACGTGGTAAAAGTGATTTGTTTTTTCTGGTAAGTTTGCCTCACTCGCCCTATCGACCTCGTGTCGCAACATTTCCTACACGCAAAATACAATGTTTCTTTTACCACTCGTATTATAAATAACTATTTTCAAGAACCGCTTCAAAGTGTTTCTTTAATTTTTACTTTCACGCTACCCATACCGCGGTAGAGAAAAAGTTAAGTAATGCTGCGCAAAAAAAGGGCATTTGCGGCAGAAAAACTCTTGTTACAGGGCCCTGGCAACGAAAAAATTGATAAATTAAGATGCTAAATTCAGACAAAAAATCCTCGTCTGTCCGTCTGTCTGTGAACAACTGTAGCGTCTAAACCGTTGAGCTGATTTTTGCAAATATTTGAAGAAAAAAAATATGAGTGAAAGTTTCCGGGCTGGTAGGCCGAGGTCCAGTTGTGTACAGTTGGTAGGCCAGCCAGCCGCCGACCCGGAGACTACCCCGACGACGCTGCCGCCACTGAAGATGTCCACCGCAGACGTGAACGAAACGTTTGGCTCTTCAATGCCACCTGGACCACGGCCTACCAGCCCGGAAACTTTCACTCATATTGACTCCGGCCGTGAAAGCCTACGATACTATGTAAAATAAAAAATGTTCGGCGTTTTCCCACAACCACAATTTTGAAGATACATTTTTTTCTTAATTAAATGTTTATAAAAAACGTATATTTAAATAAGTTTATATTAAATTTTTGGAAAATATGAGTATTTTGTGTTATTTTATCGACATTCCTCCGCTCCGAACTTACTGTGCTTCGTGATCGCAATTCCAATCAGTAGGATGCTTTGTAAGTAAGAATTTATATATTATTTCATATTTCTTTATTTCTTACATTCGACTTTTTATTATAAATTTACATATTAATATTTTAGACATTATTTAAAATCTATTTAAAATCTATGAAATAATTGCTAGCCTTCTGGAAATAGCGTATTGGATAACTATGATATTACGAGCGCGAATCGGTATCAGAATTACTGCGAATTACATCTCATTTTTGGGACAAGATGTAGCTGTAGGAAAAGGAGTTATAATTGTCAAATTTGTGTTGATATTTGCTTGAAAATATTTAGTTTCTTCACCAAATGTTGTACGATTTGTAACGAGTTTTTACAAAAAATGATGACTGAGATGTGATAATTTGGAGGGAAATTGTGGTATAAATAGCTTTACATAACTATTACTGAAGGCATGAAAGTACGTGCTGTTTTAGCACCACTAATTTGCCCTTGTATGTAAGAAAGATACGTACGGTTCCGTGTTCCTAATTACAATGTTATCAAAAAAAGCTAGTGAGAGCAGAATTTAGCACTTTAAATTTAAAAAAATCGCTTTTTGATAACAAGGCTACAGAATTTTACAGCATTACAAAAATTAAGATTTGGCATTTGTTGAGAAAAGTATTGTGAAGGATGGACCCTTTTAGATATCAAATATTTTCATTTTTTTAGATATTCCCATTTTAGCTCCGGAAATAATGGAAACTAGTTTAATATTTCGCCTTTTGTGAACTTCAACCAATCTAAAAGCGTAAGAAATAACACGTTTGCTACAGGCGAAGAGCCATCCTCCCATGACCTTCTCAGTACAGAGAACTGAGCATTCAGGCTTTCATAATCAGTTTTATTTTTTTCCTTTGTTTCGTTAGTGAAATTTTATTTACAAGTTAATAGACGCGGCTACCCTCATATCAAATACCTTCACTCATCGATGTCTTTTAGTAAATGTCGCGTAGTAAAAGTTAGCGAACACGAAGGGAACCATAAAATGCTATTTAGCAATTGCTTCGCACTTTTTAATCAAGCTTTGTAAATTAAGTATTTTGCAATCGATTTCGCATATTTTCCCATATTGAGAACTTTCAGAAATATATTGCATCGACCATCAAACATACAATTACTATTTTTTCAGCGTTTGTAATATTTCGAACTTTTACACATTTTTAGCATTTGCTATAATCCACCAACTCTAGAAATTGCTGAGCCACGGAGCGGTGGCTCAGTGCATTAACTGATGTTACAGCAGTGCCTCTGACCGGGAGGTCCTAGGTTCGAGTCCGGACGGCGGTAGGATTTTCGACACTAGCTTTTCAGCTAGGTCGAGTTCAGTCGCTGTCTAGGAGAATTCTAGAGGCGGGCTGCTCTGATCGGTAGTTTTCCGTGGTTTCGCCGATTAACAGCAGGTGAATACCGGAACAGTACCCTAACAAACGGACCACGCGCGATCTTTCTCTTTCCTTTACACACACACTTACACTAACATGCACTACACTACCACACATGCCAGGAGACCGGTCGGGGACTTAGAACTTGACCCGGCTGGGGCGGTGCCAGGATGGTGAAAGATACCTGGTTGGGGAAAACCCCTGATTGACGGTAGGTCGGCGCCGGATCTCGCCATCCACTAGGGGAAGATCACCGCCTCCTCCCGATGAAAAAACACGCTCTGTACTTACAGGATTAATGACCTCAGTAATTGACGCGCCCGGAGTCACTAACAATCAATCGAAAACTCAAAAGTTTTCTGTGAAAATAAACTCTAAATTCCGCATTTTCAGAAACGCTCAAACGCTATTTTCTCAAAAATGTCTTCAATTTTTTTTCGTAAGGATATGGCTAATTGCACTGCTTAATTTGATATATACTGTGAACTTCCGAATTCAATAGCTTTTTAAACAACATATTACATTGCACAAGTCAAAATTAAGAAAAATATTTATGATCTTTTGAATGCTAATAGTATCATAAAAGTATGAGGAATGAGGAAAATGAGGAAAACCAATGAGGAAAACCGTAAAAAATAAGACTAGTTGAAACTTTCTAGAGATTGTTGTTGAAAAGAAAAATTATGGGTGAATAATTTGTCCACACTCACCAGTCTCTGCAACCGACACAATTCGAAAATTTCTGTTGATCGTACTAATGGCAAACAATTCAACCAGCCAATAAGCAAAGAAGCCAGCTTGTCTGTCAGAATATTTTATATATTAAAGAAGATTTCCTACATAAAAAATTAAGTTATAAATAATTTTGAGTTAAAGAAGCTTTTTAAACTGTATTGACTTCTTATAAAGAACGTCCAAAACTTAAAAGAAACGTAATAAATTCTCAGATCTGCGAATTATTCCAGATTGATAGAGGAATATTTTTTGAGTGAGAACTCAGTGTTTATTTAAATGTTGTTGTTCACAGACAAACAATTATTTCGACAAAACCAATTTTTCGGTAGAAGTAGAAGGGTAATTAAGTTCGAACACAGAACTCGCATTCAATTGATCGTGATAAATATCAGAATGAATATTATACAATACTATCGAAGACAATCAACAGTTTCCTCGTTGAAGATTTAACAAGTTGAAACGAAGCTGTAAAAGGAGGAAATTGTAAATTGGCATTTCACTTGAGAGAATATAGTTAGTTAGAGCCTTATTTTACGTGGCGAGACTCGGGCCATTAGGCCCGCTCTTCCGTCTAACCACGCAAATTTCGCTACGCTCCTTTCACCACCTAGCGGAGAAAGGAGGTATTATCTTGGGCGACGAAGCAGGTGGATCTCAATTTTACTCAGAGGCTTCTTTTAGGCTTGAGGATCTTTTACATGCAGTAAATCTACTACATGGGCCACCCGGCTTTACTTCCCCTCCGAAGGAAGGCGTACGAAGGATATTTTCGCCCTTCAAAATCCACGGCTTCGATCGGGTTTGAACCCGCAAACTCGGGTACAACAGTCCGGTACGCTGACCGTTATACCCCCAAATCCACCGTTATATATGTGTGAACGGTGGGAAAACTTACCGTACGTTGCCTCTGACCAGGCGAACAGCAGCAGTAGAAGCAACAGCGGACAGAATCGTCGCGAGAGATGCCCCATGGTGACTATCTCACTTGGGCACCTGATACGCACTACCCCAACATTTATTTACGATAAACTTCAGATCAACTCTTTGTTCGAGATTAGCTTAATCGAATTTGCCTTATCAGAGACATCTAAATTGAACTATAAAAACCCAGGGCCATATATTTTGAACCGTTTATGATATGAGAATTATTCACAATGGAATTCCAAAGGATCAGATTGTTTCCGTTGACATTTGGTAATTTTGCGAATATTCTATCATAATTCACTCCATTTCACAATATTAGATCTTTAAATCACATTTTTTGGGGTCCGTCCGTCTGTCCGTCCGTCTGTCCGTCCGTCCGTCTGTCCGTCCGTCCGTCCGTCCGTCTGTCCGTCCGTCCGTCCGTCCGTCCGTCCGTCCGTCCGTCCGTCCGTCCGTCCGTCCGTCCGTCCGTCCGTCCGTCCGTCCGTCCAGTTCGTCTGTACCTCTGTCTGTCCGTCTGTGAACACCACTAGCGGAACTACCCAACACTAGAACACTAGAACACAACTCTAGAACACTAGAGCACCATACTTAGGACTTTCTCCTAAATGAATATTTCCCGATCAATCTGGCTCCAATTCCCAAAATTGTGTTAGATCTCGTAAACGTACTCTATACGATGACACGAACACCATATTGATCTATTCTTTTGTTGTTTTTCAAAATTACAAAACGTTAATTTTTTGGCAAATCTCTCACGTCGTTAATAATTACATTAACGGCAATTTGTTAACATTGTTTCATTTATGAGCACATAGGCTTCAAATGATGTCTGATAAAGTTTCTCGAAAACTCAACCGGGAGTGGTGGCTCAGTGCATCAATTGATATCATTGCTGTGCCTCTGACCGGGAGGTCCTAGGTTCGAGTCCTGACGGCGGCAGGATTTTCGACACTATCTTTTCTGCTAGGTCGAATTCAGTCGCTGTCTGGAGGAGAATTCTAGCGGCCGGCTGCTCTGATCGGTAGTTTTCTCGTGGTTTCCGATCAACGAAGGCGAACACGCCGGGCAATTACCCTAGCGGGCCACGGACCGCGGCGATCTTTTCCTTCCTCTTCTTTGTCCTACCCTCACCACATGCATAACATGCCGGGGGAGACCAGTCGGGGCCGGGAGACTTTCTCCCGGCTGGGGCGTACCCCGATGATAGAGAATGTGGTTAGGGGAGAAATCTCCTGATCGGTGATGAGTCATTCAGATCTCATCGCATACGTCCTGGAAGTTAGCAGGACCATTTCACCCAATCACAAAACTGTATAGCTCATAATTTGCCGCTTTTTTGCCGTTCTTAAGATGCGAAAAACAAAATTTGCCGTGGGTATTTTCTAAAAAAAAATCCATGGTCCTGCTAACTTCCATTGGAAGTTAGCAGGACCACACATCTAAATCCGCTAATAATGTAAGCATACACACCAAACAGTACTCCAAATTTGCCGCTTTTTGTTTATAAACGATTAGTGAAGAAACCGTACTGATATCTCCATTTTTTCAAAAGATATTTACAAAAAACCAAAAATAACACCTACGTTCCTATGGCGAGCGCCCTCAAGAAGGACAAGACACGTTTTGTCCAAGACCAATAGCCTTAACGATTCATACTCTACGTCAAAATTTGCCTATAACCGTTGCAAACTTTAATCTGCAATAAAAAAATTTGCCGCGGATCGGTTAGATTAAAATACTCAGGTTCGAACCCCAGCATTTAAACTCTTGGAAGCCCCCTCCACGAGGAAAATGCACGATAACTTCCAAACTAATAGCCATCACAATTCATTCTGTATGCCATAATTTGCTCCTAAATGTTGCTAATTGTAATCTGCAATAAACAAATTTGCCGCGGACCGGTTAGTTTAAAATACCCAGGTTCGAACACCAGAATTTAAACTCTTGGAAGCCCCCTCCGCGAGAAAAAGGCACGATACCTCCTGAACTATTAGCCTTAACAATTCATACTTTATGTCAAAATTTGCTCCTAAACGTTGCTAAGTGTAATCTGCAATAAAAAAATTTGCCGCGGACCGGTTAGTTTACAATACCAGGTTTCCAACCCCAGAATTTAAACTCTTGGAAGCTACCTCCGCGAGGAAAAGGCACGATACCTCTTGAACTGTTAGCCTTAACAATTCATACTCTATGCCAAAATTTGCTCTTACACGTTGCTAATTGTATTCTGCAATAAAAAAAATTTGCCGCGGACCGGTTAGTTTAAAATATCCAGGTTCGAACCCCAGAAATTAAACTATTGGAAGCTCCCTTCCAAGACAAAGGCACGATACCTCCCGAACCAATAACTGTAACAATACATACTCTCTGCTAAAACCTGCCAATAATCATTGCAAAAAGTAATCTGTAATAAGAAAATTTGCCGCGGTCCGGTTAGTTTACAATACCAGGGTTCCAACCCCAGAATTTAAACTCTTGGAAGCTCCCTCCGCGAGGAAAAGGCACGATACTTCCTGAACTGTTAGCCTTAACAATTCATACTCTATGCCAAAATTTGTTCCTAATCGTTGCTAATTGTAATCTGCAATTAAAAAAATTTGCCGCGGACCGGTTAGATTAAAAAAACCCAGGTTCGTACACCAGAATTTAAACTCTTGGAAGCCCCCTCGGCGAGGAAAAGGTACGATACCTCCTGAACTAATAACCGTAACAATTCATACACCATGCCAAAATTTGTTCTTACACGTTGCTAATTGTAATATGCAATAAGGAAATTTGCCACGGACCGGTTAGTTGAAAATAGCCAGGTTCGAACCCCCGAAATTAAAGTCCTCGAAGCTCCCTGCGCTGGGCAAGGAAACTTTTCCTCCTGAACCAATAGCCACAACAATTCATACTCTATGCCAAAATTTGCCCTTAACCGTAGCAAACTCTAATCAGTAATAAAAGAATTTGCCGCGGACCGATAGAATAAAATACCTGGGTTCGACCCCCAGAAATTGAAGTCTTGGAAGCTCCCTACGCAATGAAAAGAAACGTTACCTCCTGAAGCATTAGCCGTAGCAATTCATACTTTATGCCTACATTTGCCCTTACCCGTTGGAAATTGTAATCTGTAAAAAAAAATTTGACGTAGACTGGTTAGTTTAAAATAGCCAGTTTCGAAACCCAGAAATGTAAGTCTTGGAAGTTCCCTGCGAAGGAAAAGTCGTTTCCTTCTTAACCAACAGCCGCAACAATTTATACTTTCTGCCAAAATTTGACATCAACCGTTGCAAAATGTAATCTGTAATAAAAAAATTTTCCACTGACCGATTAGTTTGAAATACTTAGGTTCGAACCCCAATCTCTTGGAATCTCCCTGCGCAAGGAAAAGGTACGTTCCTCCTGAACCAATAGCCGTAACAATTTATACTCGGTGGGAGAGGGAGAGAGAGAGAGAGAGAGAGAGAGAGAGAGAGAGAGAGATAATGAGAGATAGAGATTGAGAGGGTGAGAGGGAGTGTTGATTTCTGGTCGAACGCGGCAGAGAGGACATCCATTACCTGGGGAACGAAGTAGGAAAACAAAAAAAAGGAGGGAGGGCCAACACTTGGCAATTTCGAGTTTTAGTTCGACCAACATTAGTAAACTCAAAATTAAATAATTGTCTCTTTCATTGTATAATTTTAAAGATTTTAACAAAATTATTAGTAAGAACTAGAAAATTCTATAATTTTCTATAATTTTACTATATTGATTTTCTCCTTAGTGCCAGTGCTACCAGTGTTAATTTATTAAGTGTGATTTATAATTATTATTTTGTTATAAACATGTAATTATTTTCATTGAATTTTTAATTAGTTTGGAGCGAGTTCCGAAGTCTACATTTTTAGAAATCAATCGTGTTATATATACAAGTATACATTGTGTGTGTGTATTTATATATATATATATATATATATATATATATATATATATATATATATATATATATATATATATCGTTTATAAAACACCCTTTTCTTAAAATGTATTACTATTATTTTTCTTTTCATCATCTTCAATATGTACCACACCTCATATATACCAAATAATTAGCACAAAATATTATTTTCCGCAATAAGTTATCAGTTGGAGTTACGAGTTGCAAGTTATGTACAAAAGAAGCGAATTTAGAAATGCAACAGGAGCGGTACCATTATTTCAAGTAATGCTACAAAATGAAATACAATACTTTTTTCCAGAAGTCTGTAAACTTCTTTGATTCTTCTCACTTCAGAAGCCCAACACTCGATTTCAACAATGAAGCGGATAAAAACTCGTCTTAGAAATACAATGACAACATAACAATGCTATCAATAGAATAGCAACTTCGAGAAACCAGCAACTTTAATGAATTAGTGATAGAGAAATTTGTGCATCTGAAAAATTGGCGATTGGATTTTAATTTCAAGTAAACAAGGGAAGTTTATAATTTCCTCATTTTGGGGTAGATTGGTAAAATTGTTAATAAATGTTTTGTTCCGATTGTTGCCTAATGAAACTATTGTAAAATGGAGGCAACGTACAGACGCGTCAAGGTCAAAATTAATATCTAGCAATAAACGAAAAATTAAAGCATTATTGTGAAAATTGGTTATTCATGATATAAATAATAATTTTCTTCACAAGCTCTTGGGTCAGGTCACTGCGGTAGAACAGGAGACAGCGTGCTCCTTCACCGCAGAGGAGTCGATTAACATCCATTATCAGTCGTTGCGTACATTGAAAGGAATACGATACGCCGGACGTGCCGCGTGGGTCGACCTGTCGCCGGCAACGGATATGACGCTGATCTCAGCTCGATTTCGGAGCGGCAGCGCGCCTCGCTCTCACACGGCGCTTTGTCAGACGTGGGTGGCGTGTCCGAGAAATGTTTATAATGAGTTTCTTGGAATTACAGAATTTTCAGAATTTTTCGTATCATTCTGTATAGATTAGTAGTTTTATGTTTTTACACTTATTTATTATTATTCGTTAATAATGCAAATATTTTAAAATATATTTGAAATTTAAGAAGAAATGTTCTTAAACAATTTATATAATTGTGTCTATTAATAATTTGTTGGACCGAATACCGAAATAATAGCGGTAAAAGTATTTATACCGGTATAGAAATACCTTTACCTCTATTATACCTTTATTCAAAATACCTTTAAAAATACCGGTATAAGACTTCAAATACCGGTATTTTTAGAGGTATTTTACCTTCATCCGACGTCTATACCGGAAAAATACCTTTATTTAAAGGTAATATACCGGTATTCTCTCATCAAAATACCGGTAGTTTCATACGAAAATACCGGTATTTCAGTAGAATCGTACAGGTATTTGGGGGAAATTCATTGTGATTTTTTCCGTTGAGATGTCTCAGAGGAAAGAACTATTTACACGGCAGAGTTTCTTATCGGGAGGTCCTAGGGTTCGAGTCCCGAGGGTGGCGGATTTTCGACACTAGGCATATTCTAGCTAGGTCGAGTAGCTGCCCCGGCGGGCCCGTTACACGAAGAGAAACTCCCTTCGCCAAATACCTTTACGAATGCGGTTGCATCCGCTCGGCCCCCTCGCCGAGGAGAGAAACGGCCACGCCGTGTCAGGACATCTCGCACGCGGAAAAGCTGCGTCATGACGTCTTCAGATGGCATCCCGCAGGTAGAAGTTAAAAGCCCCGGTACGTATGTGGACGGCACCCCATGTTGAAGGGTTAAAGCAAGAGATTCTGGTGGTTTCCGATTATTTTGAGGTCTAAATACCAACTAAAATAATTCTTATTCCTTGTGAACGGTCAGAACTTTGTCATGAGTTTAGTAATTTTTTTCACGTGGTGTTTCCAAGGAAAATATGGGAGAAAAACTACAAATATTGTTATAAATGTTACAAGTATGGTAGTTCAAATAACACCTCGCAGTGCTTGTTTTATTGTTATTTACATGTCAGTAGCAAATGAGTCATTAACTGTTTATTTAGACGAAAAGGTACATACACTTTGTTTCTATTATTAACAAAGATGTATAAAAAGAAAGGCATTTCCAAACCTTAGGTTTTAGAGAGCATTGGCATACTTCCTGTTTTGGGTCCCGATGAGTTGGGATTCCTTGGGCCTGCGGATTTTCCCCGGCCGCTCGAGAGAAACAATGTCCAGCTTTCCCAGGTATTTTGTCTAATCCTCACTTGCAATATTTCAAACAATAACGGTTCAATTTCCTGAAATTGTTACGACAACTGGAACTGCTGAATAGCAGTTTCACGAGCTGTTCCCGCGTGGCTGTGAGTGGACGTGTACCTTGTGGGGAAACATTTGATGTGATTAAGGTATTTTAGAAGAACAATGTATAAGAAACAGGGGAAACCTTCACAATTTAGATTATGAACTAATAGTTTATAAGTAGGGAACGGAATTTATTGTAATAAAAAAAGAAGCAAAATATGTACATACATATGTAGTTATTTTTTCAAAAATATGTAAGAAAAAATAGGAAATATGTGAAATAAAAATTTGTTATAATGTTTAAAATTCCATTCTTCAAGCGTTTTCCGAGCACAGTACGTTGCCGATCAAATATTAATATGGATTCAGGGAGGCTGAAAGAAAGTTTTACATCTACAGAAGCAATTATTCGCTAGTTTCATCCGAAATATATACTTTCGTAGAAAGAGGGGGGGTAAAGGGAGCATACGCCCCCCCCCACTCACACACACACCAACTCCAGAAACGGGAAAAGGCAATGGGTGGTGTGAATAAAAGGAAGTAAATGCTTATACTAGGAGATTTTACAGTAAATACTTACGCTTCGTCGAATAAAGTTTAAGTATTAGCTTTTACTTGTAGTAAATACTACTTACTTATAGTAAATTCTTAAACTTGTAGTAAGAACTAGTATTTTCCAGCGTTTACTTAAAATGGTGTGAATAAAACTCTGCTTTTGCTTCATTTCACTAGTAAATACTGCGAAATTCTTAAGCACGGTGATGATCGCACTTAAGTAAATTTCTTCTGTGAGTTACGCGAGTGTGGATGTGTTTGAAACACCACAACACGTATATTCATGCTTGAATGTACGTATGAGGATATAATCATGTGATAATAATCATGGCGGCGTTCTTGAATTTACGAGCACCGAAAAACTATCGCCCTCGCGTTATTACATCTGAAATTGATTACCGGGAATTATTTAGATTTGATAAGGAAAATGTGGAGTGGCTAGCAAATCACTTCCTTGGCGAATCTACGGAGACAAGAGGAGGTGCTCTGACGAACGTGCAAAGATTGGAAATTTTTCTGCGTTTCGTAAGTGATCCAGGTTTTCAAATTGGAATAGGAAAAGACATTGGTGTTCATCGTTCCACAGTATCAAAGACTATTCAAAATGTTAACCAAAAAATAATAGACAAGTCCTATATTTGAATAAAATTTCCAAGCGGCAGTGATGTTAATTTTGCGCAGGCAGAATGAGCTCAACGTTTCAATTTCCCCAGCGCAATTGGCGCCATACGAATAGACTGTACTCACGTACGAATTATGAAACCGTTTACACATGGAGATGAATACCTCAACCGCAAAGGATTTATGTCCATTAATGTTCAGGCCACTTGTAATTCTAAGGAAAAGCTTACCAGTGTAGATGCCCAGTGGCTAGGTTCTGTTCATGATAACAGAATTCTGAAACGAAGGAAGCTGTATGACGTAATGAATCGCCAACGAAGTGATGCTGTGCTGCTAGGAGACAGCGGATATGGCATTACGTCTTGGCTATTAACACCATTCAGAGATCCACGAACGCCACAAGAACGTGCTTATAATTCTCTTTTTAAAAGGAAAGAGTGATTATAGAAAGATGCTTTTGACAACTGAAAAGAAGATTTCCCATATTGCAAAGCGCAATTCGTGTCAAATTATCGATGGTGCCATCAGTAATAGTAAATTGCATTGTACTCCACAATGTTGCCAAGTATCTCAAGGATCCGGAACATCTACCAGAGAATGAAGTTACAGATGATAATGATGATGATGATAACTCTGAAAATTCAGATGACCCAGATGAACATTTGATACGGCATCGCGGACAGAGGAGAGAAGAAATAAAAAAAGTCATCTTCAATCAAAATCGATAGTTTTTATTCCATGAATATGCCAAAATTTGATACACGTTCTCTCTGAATTTGCATTCGAGTTAATTTTAACTGTTCCAAAAGAACAAGTCTCTGTAAATTACTATTGCTTAAATTAACTGTTTCATCAGTTTCTTGAAGTAACCTCTGTTTCTTTTGTGGCGGGGGTGGTGGTGTAGAAGATCGCCCAGGGATCGAATTACTTCTGTTCGGCTGCTCGTGTGAAATTTCAGAAGCAGCATCTGCCAATCCTACGGAGATGCATCCTATAAATAATTACATTCATGAATGTAGTGAATGCAAAATTAAGTTTAAATAAATATTGTAAATGATTCTCGTTCAAATAGTTTTAACATACCTGGTACTTTATCAAAAACGGGATTCTGTTCTCCAGCAATTAATCGATACAATTTATTTTCCCACGTCCTTAAATTATTTTTTTTATTCCCAGTCGCCTTCATGTCAGTTTTCTGTTTTACCTCAGTCTTCATGTTATTTATTTTCTTTTTTATTTGTTTCGCAGTAACCGGTTTTCCACTTATGTTTTGATATTCGTGCACAATAGCTGCATATACAGTGTCCTTTGCGGTCTTCACACTTGGGAGCTGTGATTTATTACATACTATACTGTACTTCTCTAACAAATTCACAAAACGTATTTGAGAAACATTCTCATTTTCCACGGCTTCGTCCGACGAACTCATTTTTAACCAAGAAACAGTAGCACGCGTAAATCACACAACTCAACACCACAATACAAATCTAACCTCACAACACGCAGCGTGCGAGATCAGTACATAGAGGGCGCTCGGCTTGTTACCCAGCATTCCCTAACAAGTAGTAACTTATTTTCCCAGCATTGCCTACCTAGTAAAAGTATAAGGTTATTCACACCAAATTAAGCAAATGCTTTTACTAGATACTTTGACTAGAAGTAAATGCTTTTACTAGTTACTTTAACTAGTAGTAAATACTTCGTTTTTATTCACACTGCCCAATGATCTGGATTTTTTATCGTTACGCATGGGGTCTATGAAATACGAGTAAGCACGTGGCTGAAGTTCCTTCTGCTTCACATGCATCCACTCATCCTTGATCCCGACTACGCGGCTTGCAAGAAGCAGATGGGGGCGGGGGAAGGTAAGTTTGACAATTAATAGCGATGGTCCGGCATTAATACAAGCGCATTGCGTGTTTTCTTAAGTATTTCAGTAGCAAAGTTAGTTTTCAAGTAACATATATTTCGAACATAGCATGTGAAATGTTCATTTTCGACCTATAAATGTATTAAAATGTAACGAACTATGTAGCAATAGATAAAATATGTAAAATATGTAATTATACCAAAATATGTAAAAATATGTAAAATAAAAATGGTTCCAATTCGTTCAGAATGTCGTGTTAAGTCTAAAAAATATTAGTGAATGTTGGTATCTTGTCCCTGCAAAAATGTGTATTTACATGAAAATCCGTTCCCTATTTATAAGTATTAAATATAGAGTATATAAAAAGGAAAAATTGTAACAGCTACTAATTGTGTATGGGAACGGATTTCAAATAGCATTGTGGGGAAAATTAAGCCAACGACATTGCATTCGTACATGACGAATAATCGGTTCGATATGAAACCCAATTGATTGGTCCATCACCGTCTCACGAAGAATCTGCAGAAAGTTCAGAGAGCTCTTGTAATACAAGTAGCAATGAAGAATATTTTACACTAACAATACCAGAAGAGATTTTAAAAAATTTGCTCACTGAAAAATGGTACATCCGTACAAGTCAGGGTAAAAAAACAGAAAGTTGGAGAACTGTCCTAAAGAATCCAGAATGGACAGAATACATCGCAAAAAAATTTATGAAGATCTGGAAATAAGTTTGTTTACCTTTTAATTCTCGTACGTTTGTTTATCTTTCTTCGTAAGCGAAACCACAGATGCTACTTATCGTCCGCTTTTAAACTAATGGGCATAGTTTATATATTGCACTCAGGTACCATGGCAACGAATGTCTTTTTGCTAATAAAGTGTTATTTTAATGAAATTTGCTGAATTGCAAATTAGTTACAATCTGGTGTGTCAGTATATATATGAATGAATTTTTTACGTTTCAGGAGGAAACGTGTCTTTTCTTTGCGCAGGGATCTTCCAAGACTTAAATTTCTGGGGTTCGAAACTGAGTATTTTGAACTAACCGGTCCGCGGCAAATTTTTTTATTACACATTACATTTTGCAACGCTTAATGTCAAATTTTGGCGTACAGTATAAATTGTTGCGGTTGTTGGTTCAGGAGGAAACGTGTCTTTCCTTGCGCAGGGAGATTTCAAGACTTCAATTTCTGGGGTTCGAACCTCGGTATTTTAAACTAATCGGTCCACGGCAAATTTATTAATTACAGATTACTCGATTCCAACAGGTAAGGGCAAATTTTTGCATAGAGTATGAATTGTTACGGCTATTGGTTCAGGAAGAAACGTTTCTTTCCCTTGGGCAGGGAGCTTCCAGGACTTTAATTTCGGGGATTTGAACCTGGCATTTTTAATCTAACCGGTCTGCAGCAAATTTTTTTATTCCAGATTACAATTAACAACGTTTAGGAGCAAATTTTGGAATCGAGTATGAATTGTTATGGCCATTAGTTTGGGAGGTATCGTGCCTTTTCCTCGCGGAGGGGCTTCCAAGAGTTTAAATTCTGGGGTTCGAACGTGGTTATTTAAAACTAACCGGTCCGCGGTAAATTTTTTGATTGCAGATTACAATTAGCAACATTAAGAAGCAAATTTTGGAATAGAGTATGAATTGTTACGGCTCTTAGTTTGGGAGGTATCGTGCCTTTTTCTCGCGGAGGGGCTTCCAAGAGTTTAAATTCTGGGGTTGAAACCCTGGTATTGTAAACTAACCGGTCCGCGGCAAATTTTTTTATTGCAGACTACAATTAGCAGAGTTTAGGAGCAAATTTTGGCATAGAGTATGAATGCTAACAGTTCAGGAGGTATCGTGCCGTTTCCTCGCGGTGGGAGCTTCTAAGAGTTTAAATTTTGGGGTTGAAACCCTGGTATTGTAAACGAACCGGTCCGCGGCAAATTTTTTTATTGCAGATTACACTTAGCAAAGTTTAGGAGCAAATTTTGGCACAGAGTATGAATTGTTAAGGCTAACAGTTCAGGAGGTATCGTGCTTTTTCCTCGCGGAGGGGGCTTCCAAGAGTTTAAATTCTGGGGTTCGAACCTGGGTATTGTAAACTAACTGGTCCGCGGCAAATTTTTGGATTGCAGATTACAATTAGCAACGTTTAAGAGCAAATTTTGGCATAGAGTATGAATTGTTACGGCTATTAGTTTGGGAGGTATCGTGCCTTTTCTTCGCGGAGGGAGCTTCCGAGAGTTTAAATTCTGGGGTTCGAACCTGGGTATTGTAAACTAACCGGTTCGCGGCAATTTTTTTTATTACAGATTACAGTTTGCAACGGTTATAGGCAAATTTTGGCGTAGAGTATGAATCGTTAAGGCTATTGGTCTTGGACGAAACGTGTCTTTTCTTCGCGGAGGGAGCTTCCGAGAGTTTAAATTCTGGGGTTCGAACCTGGGTATTGTAAACTAACCGGTTCGCGGCAATTTTTTTTTATTACGGATTACAGTTTGCAACGGTTATAGGCAAATTTTGGCGTAGAGTATGAATCGTTAAGGCTATTGGTCTTGGACGAAACGGGTCTTGTTCTTCTTGAGGACGCTCGCCATAGGAACGTACGTGTTAGTTTTGTTTTTTTGTAAATATCTTTTGAAAAAATGGAGATATCAGTATGATTTTTTCACTAATCGTTTATAAATAAAAATCGGCAAATTTGTAGTACTGCTTGGTGTGTATGCTTACATTATTAGCGGATTTAAATGTGTGGTCCTGCTAACTTCCAATGGAAGTTAGCAGGACCATGGATTTTTTTGAGAAAATGACCCGCGGCAAATTTTTTGTTTTCACATCTTAAGAACGGCAAAAAAGCGGCAAATTATGAGCTATACAGTTTTGTGATTGGGTGAAATGGTCCTGCTATCTTCCAGGACGTTCCACCTCTGCTTCCCATCCGGCACGCGTTCCGACCCGCTCTCTGCTTCTTCCTCTGTCCCCCTCGCGTCCTCCTACGATGATTCTTTTGCTTTGTGATCACCTCCGTCACCTTTTTACCTGACGCATTCATTTCATACACTCCGGAACTGCCAAAGACGAACACAGAAAAATACATTTCCTTGTGCGTATGCTACACTTTGATGGCTTTTGACATCTGTAGCAGCCCCGCCCCCCAACCATGAACTGCCGATGGCCTCCCGCCCCGGGTTTGAATGTAATGCAATCACTAGTTCGGTGTCGGTGTCATTTGAACGTAATAGCTTCACAAGTAGCCTGTCGCATGACGCAAAGTCCCAACACGATACGTCCAGACACTTTCCTGCTCAGCGAGCCCGGTGTTCCGATCGGCTCCATTACGCCATAGAAACAACACTCACCCTCTAGATTGTGTTGCATGGGGTACGTCTATAGATGTGTCGTAAGGAGAGGTAATCCGGATGAGAAGACTATTTCGCACACTACATGCCTCACATTAGCCTTTGCATTCCTTCTATTTAAGTATTCGTACTAATACTGTGTAAAATGTGATCGGCTCAGTACATTCGTTACAGTTCACGTAGCTCAGAGCCAACGTTGTTGCAATCCCTGCAGCAACTCTGATCGGAAGGTCCCAAGATTCGTGTTCCGACGTCGGTGGATTTCCAACTAGCTAGACCTCTAGATCGATTTCAGCCGTTATCTGTAAAAGACTTTTAGAGTCTGGCTGCTCAGATAAGCAGTTTTCCATGTTTTTTTTCGATCAATACCAGGCGAATGCTGAAGAAGTAGCTTAACAAATAGGCCATGAATCGCGCGCGATCTTTCCTTCGTCTTCCATGTCTCTCCTTCTTACACACACACTTACATTCACCACACTACCACACATGTCGGGAGACCAGTCGGAGGCCTTCAGTTTGTTGTTCGGCTGTGGCGATGCCCAGCTGGGGGAGATATCTACGGGAGCAAATACCCTGCAACCGACGTAAAGGTCGAACTCGGACTCACCATCCACCGGAGGTGAAATCACCACCTCCGCAATAGAACATTCACTACTCCAAGGGAGTAATGACCAACGATTATTCAGGTGATATTCATGGTGGTATGAAAAGTCAATCGTGCCACAACCGCACAGTACAAACATGGAAGC